>JAVJIF010009517.1:0-171524 GCA_038442645.1 Agave tequilana | reverse complement strand
AAAACCTGGGTCCCATGAAACACGTGCACACATAACTAATATATAATATAATATATATATAGTTGGAGAATAAGAAAGAGGAGAGAGAAAGTTTAGAGAGGAAGAATCGGTGGGAGAGAGAGTTAACAAAGGGGGAGAGAGCAACAGGTCACAGCTGGGCCGTGACCTGGGCTGACGGCGAGGGCCGACACCGCAAGCCCAGTGGTGTGTCGGCCTCTGCCGGCCAAGGGAAGGAGGTCGTTCAGCCCGGAGGGGAGAGGGAAGGAGGAAAAAGAGGTGGGAAGTGGTGATGATAGTGGAGGTAATGATGATGATAGTTGTGGCAGAGATGCTAATTTGGGTGGTGCGATATTGAAATTGAAGGAGATAAGAGGAGGAGAGTTTGAAGTTGTTGTGGTGGAGTTGGAGTGGAGAAGATGGTGGTGGTGGTTTATGGCTTGGGTGGTGGATTGAAGTGAGGAAAGAGTTGAAATTGAAAGAGGAGGAGGTAGAGAAGAGACAGGTATTGGAGCTTGGGGGATAGACGGCCGCCATCGCCGGCCTGGGGACGTCACTAGCACCAGAGGAGGTGCTGGGATTAGTTTGGGCTCGCTGGATTTGGGCGGCCAGTTGTAGATGAAAGAGGGAGGGAGAGAGTGTTAATTAAAAGAGAGAAATAGTGTATAAAGAAAGGGTGAGATTGAGATGAGATTGGTGGATGATTTTGAGAGAATTGATAGAGAGAGGGATTATTTGGGAGAAGGAAGAGGCTGGACTACTGGCTGCGTCAGCTGTGGGAGGAAGAAGAAAGGAAAAAAAAATGAAAAGGAAAGGAAAGAAAAAGGAAGAGAAGAGAAGAAAAGGAAAAAGGAGGAGAAGAAAAGGAAAAAAAGGGAAAAGAACAAGAAAAGGGAAAAGAAATTGATGGGAGGGGATGCAATGGGGTGCAGGCCCCATGTGTGGGGGTGGGTCGGCAGAGGATTGGATGGGGAAAATAAAGGAAAAGAAGGAAAGAAAGAAATAAATAAAGAATTGAAAAGATTCCAACAATAATAATATTTTAATAATGCAGGAAATATCCACTATTCCAGAAATATCCCAAAAAATACCAAGAGGTAGAAAACATCATCCTGAGGAATAATATAAAATTAATTTTTAGAAAATAAAATCCTATTTTTGAAATAAAAATCTGGACTCTACTAGCGATACTGGCCGACACCAAATCCGGCCGAGTTTTGATAAATTTAGAAAATTCTCCAAAAATATTTGAAGGTAGAAAATATACTTTTAAGAGATAATGTGAAAGCAGATTTTAAAAATTTAACTCTATTTGTAAATTAAAAAAAAACTTAAAATCGATCAGTGGCACTGGTCGACACCAGTTTTGAAGATTTTTAATTACTTCTAAAAGTTCCAGAAAATCATAAAAAATTTAAAATATTAGAAATTATATTAAACTAAAATCTTTCAAATTTGAATATCAAAAAGAACCAAATAGACCAATACTCTAGGATCGGGTCCTTGGTCAGGCTAGAACTGACACTGAGTCCACGAATCCAGATCTAATGCAAAATGATCGCATAAATATTCATAAAACAAAAATAAATACAGGATGTAAATCAAAAAAATATGATCAAAAATCTGAATGTGTAACTAAGTATGTATTCCAGGAATGCGGTGTTACATTGCGACCTCAAATAAGCTTGTAGGTTCATGACTGTATGTGTTGCGGCATCGAGTGAGAGGACTTGCGGTTCTGATTGTTCTTGCTAGAATGTGTAGAGTTGATGATTTTTCATGATCCATGAATAGTTGAAATCCTTCATTTCGGTGAAGGCAAGGACGTAGAGCAATGGTTCGAACCTCGAAATATATTCTTGCATTGTGATTGCTCTCTCTCTTTGTCTAGTCAACTCACTCCTTCTATATCTTGCATGCTATATTGCGTTATCATCTCTTGTTAGACATATCTTATGCATCATTGCTTTATTGTGTGAATTATTTCCTTGCTCTTTGTATTACTAGATAGATTTAGTTATTTTCTAACTTCACATTATTTGTCATAGTTTTTTAGCCATCACCTATTCAACCCCTCTAGGAGATTTCATAATCTATTAATGATATGCTTACCCATTTTACTAGTATTACTAATGGACTCATTTTTTTTAGGTAAGCATAACAACAATGATCAAAAGATGGGGAAAATTATTAGAACGCTTCCTCAAGATTGGAAAGTCAAATCTACCACCTGAAAAAGCTCAGCGATGAGAAAGTAATAGACTTCACCACTTTCATGAGGAACTTAATGACCTATGAAATGGATAAGAAAAGATCGCAAGCCAAAAAAAAGATTGGTGTTTTATGCAACTATAGTCTCTTAGAAACTAAGAAGAAAAGTGTTGCAACTCTAACCCCCTCAGAAGATAAAGAAAAACTCACTCTTTAGTGAAGAACATAAATATGTGCCTCAAGAATGAAATAAGAAGTGACTCAAGGAAAAAAAAAAGTAAAGAAGAAAGCAATGAAAGGTACCACTTGAGATTTGGATTGTGAATCAGAGCATGATTCTGTGCATATGTGCTTCATGCTCCAAAGGGATAATCCCTTGAGGTAAATTCGCTCCGATTTTGAGAAAAATATAAATTATCATATGATGATCTTAATTTATTTTGTGAAGAGATTTTTGAAAAATATGATTTGATGAAAAAGAAGAATTTGAAATTAAAGAAAGAAAATGATGTTTTATCTTCAAAACTTTTTAACAGAAAAGGAAGTGATTTTAAAAGAAAATGATTTTTTATGAAAACAAAGTTGAGTTGATTTCAAATAAAAAAGATTTTGTTTCTCATATTTCTTATGTTGTATTTTTCTTTGATAAAAATGAGATTTATGTTTTGAAGAGCGAGATTTATTATTTAGGCTTAATCTTGAGCCAATATGTTTTTGACCATAAGATTGAAATCCTTATATCAAAGAAACAAGCTCTACATATTCTTGCACATACTCTATGATATACGTGTACACATCATATTCATAATTATGCTCCAGTGTATCATTTTTACATTGTGGCTGCCAAGACCATCTAGCTAAGTTTTGTTTTAATAAATTGAAAGTTTCAAATGCATTTGTTTAGGTTCGTAGTGATATTAACCCCCAAGGACCAAAAGGATATGGGTACCAAAATCACACCAATTGTATTTGATGTAGGTGTGGGGCTCTCACAAGACGTGAGAGGTTTGATGTCTTGATGGTGGATGCAATCGAAACTTGATGGAATAATCAATAAATGCGTCATTATCAAAAAGTTTAGATGAGAGGACAACCTTGTTTTGGCGAAATAGAGATTAGTTATCTGTATTAGTAACTATCTTATCCTTCATCATAGTTTATCTTTAAATGAATTATTAACATATCATGTTTTATATGTTTTGTTAATATATTTTTATTTATGTTTAGATGCAATTTTTTTTAAAATTTGTGATATACTTGCATAGGTTCTGAGATACACTCTTGATTTTGTACCAATTTAGATTCATATTTTTATGTACTCAATTATTGTATAATTATTGTGATAAACCTAATTTTGATGACTCTTGCATTTATACTTATGATTAGATTTATTTCTCAAGCATGTTTTAATGTTTATAAGCAAATCTTATTTTGTTTATTGTACTTGTTAGTTTTTTGAAACTTATGTGATATACATATATAATTCTTCAGATACACATGATTTTCATGCTAGCATGTTCTATTTCATTTGTGTACTTAATTCTTGTTTAGTTATATATGTATATCTTAGTTTTGATGATTCTTTTATTTATACATATACTCTATTTAACATGATTTTTTTTTTATTTTTGGATCAATTTTAATATCATCCTTTACATTTGGTATTTTCAAACTATCTTCAAATATTTTCAACTAGTTATTTTTGAAAATATCTACCCTTTGTGGGTGGTGGTTGGGTGTTCATGTCTTGTATGATTAAATTAACTGTTCTTTTAATATGTACATATAGGTTGATGATAAAATGAGTTATACACATGATTTATATGATATTTAATTTTTTATATACTCATTCATGTTTTCTATTAATGTATGCCTTTAATTTTTCGTGATATTAAATTTACAATTGGGATCATATATATATATTATATATATATATAATATAATATATATATATATGATTGATTGATTGTGCTTGATTAAAATTTTTAATGCATGTTTTTTCTCAAATATATTTCTTAGTAAGCTTATATCATTTACTATTGATAACTTGAATTTTCATTTCTATTGGCATCATGAATTGGTATCACTTTCTATTGGTATCATTTTTAAAGCTTATGTAATTATTTCATTACTGATATAAAAATGGGGAGAAAAGGTTTTTAAAATGAATTTGTTTTGATTTTACTCTATTTTTTAAAAAGAAAGAGAAATTTAAATTGTTTTTAATACCCTAAATTATGTTAAATTCATTTTGATTTCAATTGATACCAATATGCTTCAATTGATATCTTTTAAATATTTTTCAATTGGTATCAATATAATTTATCCAAAATTTATACAATTAGTTTTATTCACAATGGTATTTGTGTTTATTTATAATTGGTTTCAAAATTTTGGTAGTTACAATTGGTATTGTTTTAGAAAATAAAATTTTAATTTCTCAAAATTTATTTTTGATATGTATTGCCTATATGTAAGGGGAATTAACTTAACGTCTCCTCTATATATAATTTTTTTATGAGTGTTTGCATATAGATGGCTTGACCTCTTTTCTCTATATCATACCGAGTGTAGGGAGAGTTTAACATCTCCGTCTATGCATTGTATGCTATGCCTATGTGATTTAGGGTTTAGTCATCTCTTCTCCATATAAACACATGTATGTAGGGAGAGTAAACTTAACGTCTCTCCTATTGGCCCAAGGCACAATCCCTGGTTTTGATTTGATGATTACAAACCACATGAAGTCATATGGTACTAATCAAGTTCTAGTGTTTAAACTTACGGGATTCAAGAGAAAAGAATTAGGTACATTCTTCCTCTAAATGAAGGTTATGAAGTGATCAAGTTGATTCAAGGAAGGAATTCATGCTCGGATGATCAAAGCATGAACTTTGAAGAGGCCCTCTTGATCAAAACTCGAAGAGAGTATAGCCCTTTGTAAGAAATTAGAACGTTTAAGTTTTAGTGTTGAATTGATGGTCAGGATTCACTCACACTTGCACAAGATATCTTTTTCTAAACTTATATAAAAATTGTTTTAAAAATATTACAAAAATACTATAATTTTTATCTTTGACTTTTGACAGCTCAATAGTATTATCGACAGACCCAGAGTGGGGCTATCGATAGGGTTTTACAGAAAGTGATACTCTCTGTGTTTCGAAGTTTGCTGTCGATAGCCCTCTCAGCTGTCGAAAGCTGATATGTGTTATATCAGTGAACTGTGACAGCCCTATTATGTTGTCGACAAGTAAGCTCCTCAATTGTCAAAAATATGATTGTTGCACACTGAACTGTCAACAACCTAATAGGAATGTCGACAGCTCTACTGTACCGTTTAGCTAAAATTCAAATAAAACTGAATTTTCTCTTTTCAAACTATTTTTCTTATTTCCAAATAGGAATATTTCACTTTAATAGGACTTTATCAGTGTTTTAATGACTGGTTTAGATCTATAATGATATTTTCCTGCACCTATATATGTGGGTCATTGTAGGAGAAGTTTTTAAATAAGTTTTATACACATGCTTTTGAAATCAATGTTTTTAAAGAATAATTAAGTTTTTGCTTTCAAGTTTCAAGTTTGAGAGCTCTCAAATCCAAATCATTCTCAGCAAATTTTAAACTCTCTAGTTCAATTTTCTCAACTGATTTTTCTCTCACAAACTTCTTGAGATTCATTTCTCCACCAAAATTCTAGAACGCTATAAAGAGTAAGTTTGTAATCTTTGTGGTTGCCAAGTGCTTGTAAACTTTACTAGCTTAGTGCTACCTCTTGTATAGAAGATTGAAGGTTCGAGTTGTGTACTCATGGTCTTGTATAGACTTTATAGTTGTGGTACCTTTATGGGAATCCTTAGTGGATAGTGAAATCCTTTACGCAGTGAAGGCGAGGATGTAGAGCAAGTTGCTCGAACATCAAAAAGATGACTTATGTTTGTGATTCCCTTGTCTTTTGTTCTTACTTTTCTATTTTCATTATTTACTTGTTCTCATACTTGCTGTTTTCATTCTTTCTATTATATTGTTTTTATTTTATCACATTGCTATTGATTGTTGGACTACCACTTTTTCCTTATATAAGAAAGAAGGAAATTGTGCATCTCAACTCTTATCTAGAGAAATTAAGAGAAGAAGTTCTAGCGCCCTTGATTGAAAATTTGGCTTCACTTCTTATCTTAAGTTGATCGTTTTGATTTTTTACTTAAATTGTTACATTTTGCACTAGATTAGCATTATCACCTATTCACCCCTCTAGGTGATTTTGATCTCCTCGTCATGAATCTGTATCGCATATATTTGATTCGTATTCTTTTCCTTTTTGATGAAGTGACAAAAAGGGGGTGAGATATTTATTTGAGAGTGTTTATATAAGCATATTGTTTATTGTTGGTCACCTAAAGGGGGGTGAATAAGTGACTAGCTAATCAAATGTAAAACTAATGTGGAAGTAAAACTAATTAGGAAAACTAAACCAATTATGCTAACACACCAAGTATAACTAAAGAGTGTAGTCGAATTTTCGGGTGAAGGGCTTTGGATTATCTCCTCAAGATCCCTCTAGATTAAAGAGTTAAGGTGCTACTATAGCTCTCTTGGCTTAAATACAAGTGTGCACAAATAATCCCAAGCATATATTCAATGTGCACAAGATATATCAAGCATATAGAGATAAACAATAAAAGTATGCAAGATATATAAACACAAGCGAGAGAGAGAGAGAGCAATCGCAAGACGAGAGAATTGTTTCGAGGTTCGAGCACACTTCATCTACATCCCCGCCTTCAACACTATGAAGGATTTTCACTATAATGATCTCGTAAGATTACTCGGTGCCACAACACCTACAATGAGTTCCCTCAAGAACTATGGGACCCGCAAGTCCCTCACTTGTTCTCGCAAGAACAACACACGCGAACCCGCAAGTTCGCCGAGGCCTCAACCTCTACAACTCCTCAATACAATGGGTGGAACACTTGTAGCCACTTCTCTTGATAAAAAAAAAAATAAACTCTCACAAATAAGGATCCTAGTGAAAATCACCTAGAGGGGGGTAAATAGGTGATTATGCTAATCAATGCACAATAAAAAAAATTTGATGCAACAAAGAATATAACTATGAAAATGAAGAGCAAGTACAATGTTGCAAAGAAAATGTGAAGCAAGTAGATAAAGCAATGAATATAAAGTTAGCAAGAATTAAGAGCAAGTAAGAACAAGTAAACCAAACGCAAACACGAAGAATTTTTCCGAGGTTCGAGCACCCAGCTCTACATCCCCGCCATCACCCAGAAGGATTTCTAACAACTATAACTTCACAAAGAGGTTACAAAAACACCGGAGTACCCAACTCCACAATCTCAAGTACAAATTCTCTCTTAGTGATCAAAAGACCACAAACTAACTTTTGCAAACGCCTCTTTCACTTACAAGAGCCCTGTAGAGTAATGGTTAGAATTGAAGCTCAAATAGTGTAAGTGGAAAAAGAAAATGAACTAGAGAGTTTAGAAAAATAAAACTTCAGCGATGAGAGAATCTTCAGCACGAAAATCAAGGACCAAACTCTCTTGAAAACTTTTGAAGACTTTGAAACTTTTGTATATAGCTTGATTATTGTTTTCTTATTTTTTGTCTAAACATAACCCTAATCACCACTATTTGTAGGATAGGGCTAGGGATCAAAAGGTAAACACATATAATGTCAATAAGGAAGATTTTGACTCAAAATATCCCTTAAATACGTTTAAAAATGAAAAACACAGTTTTAAAACGTGTTTAAAAAACTAGCTGTTATGGCTGAAACGGCTACCTCGGTCGGCCGGCCGGTCGGTCGATGGGATTCAAATAAAAAGAGCCGTTGCAGGCTATCGGTCGACCGCCCGGTCGGCCGAAATAAACAGAGAGCAAATGTCTTACAGTCAGGTAGGTTCCGGTCGGCGCACGGTCGACCGTGAAACATGCACACTGATACACACTGCTGCCAGAACCTCGGTCGACTGGGTCGGTCGGCTGGCTTTACCTGGCACAGGGTCGGTCGACCGGACGGTCGACCGGATCAGGCCAAAAGCTGAAATTGAAACAAAATTTTAAGGGGATTTTGATATGAAATAAAATATTTTTGATATGAAACATGTATAATACCTAAAGTTGAGTTTATAAACAAAAGTCTTTGTATTAAAATATTTTGTATATCTTTATAGGGAATATTTCTAGGAAATGCATGTGCGCAAAAACATGTGTGTTGGAATATAGAGCTTCAATCCTAATCACTATTCGTTAAGAAAACTACAAAAGCTAGAAAAACAAACTAATAAATTATCTTGAGAAATCTTGAAGTCTTGACCATGTAAAGTCTTGCTAGAGCCTTCTCTTCTATGATCCTTCCTTGATGTGCCATAAGACTTCTTTACTTCATGAACCTAGAAGATCTTGCAATAGCTAAACAATGGCTTCTAAACATGGTACAAACCTGAAACTTATCTTGAACAAACTTATTAGTACCAACTAGCTCTTATTTGTTTTGTTATCATCAAAACTCTAAATATATGGAGAGTGTAACCTTTTAGGCCAACAATCTCCCCTTTTTGATGATGACAAAACAAATAGGCTATGTTAAATATAAAGCAGAGGTCTAAGCTCCCCCTCAAATTATGCTATATTAAACAATTAAAAAATGCAATATGCAAGCAAAAACCATGAAACTAAAGGTATAAAACACTTAAACGGTAAATACAAGAAAATCAAAAACACTTGGTAAAAAACAAAAACAATACAAACTTATTGTAAAAATAAAAACAATACAAACTCAAACCTGCTCAAACCTTTATTCAAACCTTATTCTCCCCCTTTTTGTCATACATCAAAAAGGATAAAAAACTTTTAGTCAATAACACAAATATTTAGTTCACCACAAATAAAGGAGAATCTAGCAAAATCAAGTGGTTTAGTAAAAATATCGGCAAGTGCAAATCTGTTGAAACATAATCAATATCTATATTACCTTTCTCAAAATGATCTCTAAGAAAGTGATACCTAATCTCAATGTGCTTGGTCTTACTATGTTGATTTGCATTTTTGGTCATATGAATAGTACTAGTATTATCACAAAAAATTTTTATATGATCATAATGCAAATCATAACAAGGAGAGTATGTTTCATCCAAAGGACTTGTGCACAAAAGCCCCCGCTGCAACATACTCCGCCTCGGCGGTTGATAGAGCTACGGAATTTTGTTTCTTAGAGGACCATGAGACAAGACAATACCAAGAAATTGACATGTCCCACTAGTACTCTTTCTATCTACTCTGCAACCCGCATAGTCAGCATCCGAATAACTTGTCATTGAAAAATCTCCTGTTTTCGGATACCATAGACCCATTCCAATTGTGCCCTTAATATAACGAATAATGCGTTTTGCCGCAATAAGATGGGACTCTTTAGGACACGATTGGAATCTAGCATAAAGACACACACTAAACATTATGTCCGGCCTACTTGCCGTCAAATACAAAAGACTACCTATCATGCTTCTATACAATTTAATATCAATATTTTACCTTGTTCATCCTTATCAAGCTTGGTTGTAGTTGCCATGGGAGTGTTGT
Source organism: Agave tequilana (assembly GCA_038442645.1). Classification (NCBI taxonomy): domain Eukaryota; kingdom Viridiplantae; phylum Streptophyta; class Magnoliopsida; order Asparagales; family Asparagaceae; genus Agave; species Agave tequilana. The sequence goes on along the minus strand of JAVJIF010009517.1, from coordinate 161,707 downwards.
AAACTTTTGAGCTTTCAAGTCCAAACTTCTTTACGAGTTCCTTTGCATACTTGGCTTGACATATGAAATTCTCATCTTGCAATTGCTTGATTTGGAGTCCAAGGAAGAAATTCAATTCACCCATGGAAGACATTTCAAACTCACTTTGCATAACCTTTTCAAATCCTTGTATAAAAACTCATTAGTAGAACCAAAGATTATATCATCAACATAAATTTGCACAATTAAAATGTCATTATCAACATGCTTAGTAAAAAGAGTTGTGTCTACTTTGCTTTAACAAAATCATTTGAAATGAGAAAACTAGAAAGCCTTTCATACCAATCTCTTGGAGCTTGTTTCAATCCGTACAAAGCTTATCAAGTTTAAAAACAAAATTTGGATGAACATGATCAACAAAACCGAGAAGTTGTTCAACATAAACTTCTTCATTTATAAAACCATTTAAAAATGCACTTTTTACATCCATTTGAAAAAGTTTAAAATTTTTAAAAGATGCAAAAGCTAGTGTTATCCGTATGGCTTCAAGCCGTGCTAGGGTGCAAAGGTCTCCTCAAAGTCAATTCTTCAACTTGAGTGTAACCTTGGGCCACTAACCTAGCTTTATTTCTAATGACATTTCTGAACTCATCCAACTTATTTCTAAAGATCCACTTAGTACCAATTATTGGTCTATCGTGGGGCCTAGGAACAAAATGCCAAACTTGGTTGCGCTCAAATTGATTGAGTTCCTCTTGCATGGCTAGCAACCAATATGTGTCCGTCTCGGCTTTGAGAATGCTTTTGGGTTCAAATGAGAAATGAATACAAAGTTACCACATAAGTCATGGAGCTTGGAGCGAGTTGTTACCCCCTTAGATACATCACCTATAATGAGTTCCTTGGGGTGATTTGTAGCATATCTCCAATCTTTAGGAAGTGGTTGAGAATCTTTCACTTCATCCTTATGAACATCACCAATGGATTCTTACTTTTCTTCTTGAGTGGGTGAGTCCTTCAAGGATAGTCTCTCCATGTCTTCACCTAATGTGTCAATTTCTACAACATTCTCAACAACCACATTAGATTCATCAAATTTAACATGCATGGATTCTTCAATGGTAAGGGAAGATCTATTGAATACTCTATAAGCTTTACTAGTAGAAGAATATCCAACAAAAATAGCTTCATAAGCCTTAGCATCAAATTTACCCAAGTTATCTCTAGTATTCAAAACAAAACACTTGCATCCAAAAACTTTGAAATATGAAACATTAGGTTTTCTAGAATGATACATTTCAAAAGATGTTTTGGAAGAATTTTTACACAAATAAATACGATTTGATATGTAGCATGCGGTGTTTACGGCCTCGGCCCATAGATATTTAGGGAGGTCATATTTACTTATCATTGTCCTAGCCATCTCTTGAAGTGTTCTATTTTTCCTTTCTACAACTCTATTTTGTTGTGGAGTTCTAGGACATGACATTTCATGCTTAATTCCCTTTTCATCACAATAAGTCATGAAGAGTTGGTTAACAAACTCACCACCTCTATCACTCCTTATCTTCAAATCGAAAAACCTTTTTCTTTTTCAACCCTTTTTCGAAAAATCTTGAAATGAGAAAAAGTTTAATCTTTATTTTCCAAAAAGAAAACCTAAGTAATCAGGAAAAATCATCAACTAAAACAAATGCATATCTACTGCCATTTAAGCTTTTAGTTTTAGTTGGTCCAAAAAGATCCATATGAATTAAGTCTAATGGCCTTGTTGACATGATATCCTTGATTGGTTTGAAGGAAGACTTGGTTTGTTTCCCACGTTGGCACTCACTACAAATGCGTTCTTTCTCAAATTTTAAGTAAGGAATACCCTTCACCAATTCCTTAGAATTAATCCTAGAAAGATGTTCAAAAGATGCATGTCCTAATCTTCTATGCCAAAGCCAAGAATTTTCATCAAAAACATTCAAGCATTTAGTAGAACAATCCAAATTAAGCATGTCAATGATATAAACATTATCATCACGAAATCCGGTGAGAATACAATCATAGGTTTTGCAATCAAAAATCTTGCAGGAAGAGTCATCAAAAACAACTTTAAGTCCACGATCACAAAGTTGACTTATACTAAGCAAGTTATGTTTTAAACCATCAACAAGAATAACATTTTCTATAATAGAAGATGCACCAATTTTAATGTTACCTATACCGATGATAGTACCCTTGGAGTCATCCCCGAAGGTGACGGTGCCACCTTCCATGTACCTTGATAGGGTTGTAAAGTTATTGATATCCCATGTCATGTGTCTCGAACAACCACTATCATGGTACCACCGCTCCTTACGTCTTGGAGCCTTGGTGTGTACCTACATCAAATAGCTTAGGACTTGATTTTGGTACCCACATTTTCTTGGGTCCTAAAGGGTTAGTGCCATGAACCCAAACAAGATTATTGATCTATTTACTTGGTCATAACAAAACTTAGCCAAATGTCCATTCTTATCACAATAAGTACATCTATACACTCTACCATATTTAAAAGCATAGTGTGTGTGAGACTTGTGAGTATGTGTGGATTTAACATGAGTGTTGTGTGAAGTGTGAGCATGAGAAATCTTTACATGAGAATCTTTAACATGAGAAGTGTGCTTTTTAGAAAACTTTTCTTTAAGTTACTTTGTGTTAAAAGCACAATCTTTCAAAACCTTCTCAAAATCAACCATTTTAGTTTTTAAAGAAGAAATTTCTTTTTCATCAATCTTAGGAAATTTTGCTTTGTAAGCAACTTTATAAGCACTAAAATTTTCTTGGATAGAAATGAGATTGGAAGAAATTTCATCCTTTTCTTTAGAAACCATAGCAAGTTGATTTTTAAGAAAAGAAACTTCCTTTTCCAATTTTGAACACTCAATCTTTTTATTATCATATGTTTCGGAGAGTTCAACAAAAGCATGTACAATAACTTCTTTAGATAATTCATCATCTTCATCAAGAGGTTGTGGGGTTACCTTTGGTATGTTTGCTATGAAACACATGTTCGCCGTGTCTACCTCGTCTTCGAATTCGCTTTCTGAATCCCATGTGGCTTTATAGGCTTTCTTTTCGACCGGCTTCTTTGGCTTGAAGGAGGAAGTCATCTTCTTCTTGAAATCCGGGCAATCGGCCATGATATGTCCGGGTTTTCGGCAATTGTAGCAAATAATTCTTCTCTCCTCTTTACCTTCAAATTTTCTTTGAAAGTTGAGCTTGTTCTTCCGGTATATCCTTTTGACGTTTCGCACAAGAAGGGAGAGCTCCTCATCTTCTTCTTCATCTTCTTCATCGTCCTCAAGAGTGGATGACGATTTGAATGCTATGGACTTCTTCTTTAGCGGAGCGGCCTTTTTCTTGTATTCTTTTCCATCTCATGGGTTTTTAAGTTCCCGATGAGACTCATGAGGTCCATTTCATCCTTGTCGTTCAATTCTTTCAAGGTGGTGGCCATTATCTCCCATGATGAAGGAAGAGCCCGAATCACTTTTCGCACCTTTTGGTCATTGGAAATATCATCACCTAAAGAAGAAAGAGCATTGGTGATTTTAGTAAACCTTGTAATCATGCAATCAATGGTTTCATCATCAATCATTTTAAAAGATGCATATTGGGACCTTAAGAGATCTATCTTAGCTCTCTTAACTTGTGAAGTCCCCTCATGTATGACCAACAAATGTTGCCAGATCTCATAGGCGGATTGGCAATGTATTACCCGTGTAAGGTCATCCTCATTCAAGGCGGTTAGGAGGGAGTTTTGGGCCTTTGAATTAGCCTCATATTCTCTAAAGGTAAAGTCGGACCATGTGCTTTCATCACTATAGGGTCTAACATAGGGTTTGGTCAAGGCTTTTGCAACTAAGCTACCTAAAGATTGTAAAAAGATAGTCATCCTAACCTTCCAAATAGGAAAATTAAGTCCATCAAATTTAGGAGGGGTTTTGATGTTATCGGCCATGTTTACTAGTGTACGAATGAAAGAATGTAAATGTTGATTAGCAAATTTTTAAGGATCTCTCTAAGGATGTTAAGCCAAACCTAGAGTCCAAGCTCTGATACCAATTGAAAATCACCTAGAGGGGGGGTGAATAGGTGATTATGCTAATCAATGCACAATAAAAAAAATTTGATGCAACAAGAGAATATAACTATGAAAATGAAGAGCAAGTACAATGTTGCAAAGAAAATGTGAAGCAAGTAGATAAAGTAATGAATATAAAGTTAGCAAGAATTAAGAGCAAGTATGAACAAGTAAACCAAACGCAAACACGAAGAATTTTTCCGAGGTCGTCGAGCACCCAGCTCTACATCCCCGCCTTCACCCAGAAGGATTTCTAAAAACTATAACTTCACAAAGAGGTTACAAAAACACCGGAGTACCCAACTCCACAATCTCAAATAAAATTCTCTCTTAGTGATCAAAAGACCACAAACTAACTTTTGCAAACGCCTCTTTCACTTACAAGAGCCCTGTAGAGTAATGGTTAGAATTGAAGCTCAAATAGTGTAAGTGGAAAAAGAAAATGAACTAGAGAGAGTTTAGAAAAATAAAACTTCAGCGATGAGAGAATCTTCAGCACAAAAACCAAGGACCAAACTCTCTTGAAAACTTTTGAAGACTTTGAAACTTTTGTATATAGCTTGATTGTTGTTTTTCTTATTTTTTGTCTAAACATAACCCTAATCACCACTATTTATAGGATAGGGCTAGGGATCAAAAGGTAAACACATATAATGTCAATAAGGAAGATTTTGACCCATAAAATATCCCTTAAATACGTTTAAAAACGAAAAACACAGTTTTAAAACGTGTTTAAAAAACTAGCTGTTATGGCTAAAACGGCTACCTCGGTCGGCCGGCCGGTCGACCGGTATTCAAATAAAAAGAGCCATTGCAGGCTATCGGTCGACCGCCCGGTCGGCCGAAATAAACAGAGAGCAAATGTCTTACAGTCAGGTAGGTTCCGGTCAGACGCACGGTCGACCGTGAAACATGCACACTGATACACACTGCTGCCAGAACCTCGGTCGATTGGGTCGGTCGGCCGGCTATACCTGGCACAGGGTCGGTCGACCGGACGGTCAACCGGATAGGCCAAAAGCTGAAATTGAAACAAAATTTAAGGGGATTTTGATATGAAATAAAATATTTTTGATATGAAACATGTATAATACCTAAAGTTGAGTTTATAAACAAAAGTCTTTGTATTAAAATATTTTGTATATCTTTATAGGGAATATTTCTAGGAAATGCATGTGCGCAAAAACATGTGTGTTGGAATATAGAGCTTCAATCCTAATCACTATTCTTTAACAAAACTACAAAAGCTAGAAACAAAACTAATGAATTATCTTGAGCAATCTTGAAGTCTTGAGCCATGTAAAGTATTGCTAGAGCCTTCTCTTCTATGATCCTTCCTTGATGTGCCATAAGACTTCTTTACTTCATGAACCTAGAAGATCTTGCAATAGCTAAACAATGGCTTCCAAACATGGTAAACCTGAAACTTATCTTGAACAAACTTATTAGTACCAACTAGCTCTTATTTGTTTTGTTATTATCAAAACTCTAAACAAATGGAGAGTGTAATTTTGGGCCAACACCTAGAGGATGAATATAGCAAAGAAAAGCTCAAGCTTGTGTGAGCAAGCAAGATAGATTTGTGGAGGAAAAACTAAAGAAATCCTTTTGAAACACAAGAGAAATGCTTTTAATAAACTCTCCTTTTGATATGGAAATGAAGCTCTAAAACTTACTAAGAAACTCTGTAAAAGAGCTCTTGAAAACAGCCTAAAAATCTTACCCAAAATCTAGCTACAAGTCCCATTTTATAGGGCTGTCAAAAACTAGCCGTTGGGCCATATTGACCTGTCAGTCAACCGGCTAATGGTTATATTTCAGACCGTTGGGGTGCCAGTCGATCGCCTGATCGATCGTACCTATGTCATTGACCGCTCGGTCGACCATGGCCAAAACAAGAGAGCATGTCTCTCTAGTCGGTCGATCGCTCGGTCGACTGGGCTAGATCCAGAGAGCAGCCTCTCTGGATCGGTCAACCGGCCCTAAAGCCATGGGTTTGTCCACGTTCTGTACACATCGGTCTACAACTCAATTAACTGAGCCATGGTTCGATCGACCGGTCGGTCGACCACAAGAATCCCAAAACAGGGTTTTTAAGGATTGAAAATTGATTCTGAAACCCCTAAAAATTTAATTAAATTCCATAAAATCCACAAAAATAAGTTCATTAAAACACTTTAAAGTATAAATATGTGTGATCAAAAATTAACACATATTACGAATAATTTGAACTATTTTTTGTATAGAAATTTTGGCTTAAATCGAAAACTGTATTTTTCAAAAATAAACTTTTGAAATGTAAAATCCTTTTTCTAAAACTTGTTGAAATACAAAAATAAGATATTTAAACACATTTGAAGCACAACATGCATGAATAGAACCTAATACACAAATAGAATGAAATATACTTGTTTATTGACAATACGCTCAAAATAAGTTTTGACTTTAACAAAATTAAAAGCATGAATTAGAAACATCAAAATAAGTTTCTAAACAATATGAAGCATCAATGTGTATGGGTGAAATCCAAAACACATATAAACTATATAAACTTGTTTTGATGAATCTATTCATGAAAATGAAATATGTATTCTTTGAAGACTAAACAAAAATTATATTTTCCAAAACTTAAGACTACTTAACATGAAATGTTTTGTGTGTGTGTGCATATAAGCTTGAGAAATTCACAACTAATCTATCTTTAATATTTTATCTAAAAGCAAAAAACTTAAACTTACAAACATAACGCAAGTCTTGAAAATCTTCTTCTTTATCTTAACTTGGTCCAAACTTGATCCAAATAAGCTAGACTCGACTTGAGTACATGATACGATCTTGCTGCATGAGCTCTTGAATCAACACGTGCTAGCTTCAAAATTTGACTTCGAATCTTTTATTGAAGCTAAACACTGACTAAGATCTTAATAAATGTCTGAAACTTATTAAATACATGATCATTGATACTATAACTACATGAGTTAATCATCATTAAAACTAGAGTGATGGGCTTTTGGGCTAACATTTATGTTTTAAGCATATTTGGTTGCTTGTTTGTTTGATATTTATTGAGCTTTATTACATATCTTTAGATGATTATATTTATGCATGAGTTAACGGGGAGCTTTCATAGAGCTCTTCTCTAATCCATTCATATATAATTGCATGAGTTTTATCATCATCAAAAAGGGGGAGATTGTTAGCCCAAAGGCCAATCATTCTAGTTTTGATGATAATTAACTTATATAATTATTGTACTATGATCTTGTGTTATTTATGTTTCAGATTTTAATCAAGATCTTAGTTAGTGTTTAGCTTTTTCAAGCTAAGACATGTTGATTTAAGAGCTCAAGCATAAAAATCATATCAAATACTCAAGAAAGAGTTTAGTTCAAAGGAATTAAGTTTGGATCAAGTCAAGATGGAGAAGAAAAATCTATTCAAGAGTCTAGAATTTGTAAGAATGTCTAAATTTGTGTAAAGTATAGATAAATTTTTATTGCTCAAGCTTACACACAAGTTTAATACTTATTTTCAAGATCAGAAGTTTTGGTATTTTAGTTTAACCCATTTTGATTCAACTAGATTTTGTTTTTGGCTTCATAATTATATTTTTTCTCATAATAAGCTCATATTGTTTTATATGTATATTGAATTTTATTCACATGCATTGGTTCTTCAAAGAGTTTGAAAAACTTATTTTTGTATTTATAGAGTTTTACAAAAAACTTAATTTTCCATCTAAAGTTTAGTTTTTAGAAAAGCAATTTTAATATAGTTTATATTTCAAGATTGTATTTCTATCTATAAAACTATTTCATATGTTTGTAATATGTGTTGATTTTTTATCATACATATTTGTATTCTAGTGTATTTACATGAACTTATTTTTATAGATTTTATAGAGATTTATTTGGATTTAAAATGTATTTTAAAAGATAGAAAAATCAAGATATTGGGTTATAGCCGGTCGATCGCTCGGTTAACTGGTAGCAGAGTAAACTGCTCTGTTGGTCAATTGTCGGGTCGATCGAATATGCACATACATTGTGCTATGCATATCGTTCAATCAATTATCGACCGCAGAAACTTGTAGTGTTCTTTGTTTCTGGGTTTCGGTCCACTGCCCAGTCGATCGCCTTAGAGCTGAGCTCTCTGTTTGAGCTCGATCGACCGAGCGTTCGACCGCTAGCTCCAATATCTATTTTGATAGCCGTTGACGGTAGACCGCTCGGTCGATGGACTCTAACAAATTGCTAAAAACGGCTAGTTTTAATTTTAAATGATTTTGTCTTATTTCCAAATGAATATATTTTACTTTATTTGGTTTTAATTAAGGTTTTAACTGATGGGTTTACTCTATAATCATCTCTAACCTATTCTTATAAATAGGGGTCATTGGTGGGAGTTTCATATAAGATTTTTGAACAAATTTTGAAAAGATTTTTGATTAAGAAAAATTGTATTTAAGTTTTGAAAAATCAAGAAAACAATTTTTTGGGAAATATATGTTTTGAGCTTCTAATTCCTATATCTTCAAAGAATTTTTCTTAAGTGTTCTCATTAGAAATTCATTTTCAAAATCTTTGTTTTCTCACAAACTTATGCTTTCATCTCTAAATCTATCCTTTAGGATCTTGTACTATGATATTTTAGTTTGTGATTTTTGTGATCACCAAGTGCTGTTACATTCATTTTCTTTTTGATTCCCTCTTTGTGTAGAGCTGTATTTGCTTTGTGCATTCGCTAAGTGCCTTCCTCTTGTGTAGAGGTCTATTAGCTTTGTGCCATCTTCTTGTGTAGAGGATTATTTCTTTTGTGGAGATCTTTTGTAGAGATAGTGAAAATCCTTCAAGGTGAAAGCAGGGACGTTGAGCAAGTAGCTCAAACCATATCCTCGTGTTTGCATTTACTTATATCTTAACTGAATTGTACTCTTATTATATTTTGTATTTCTATTATTGCCAATTCATATATGCTTGATTGTGTTTATGTGCTTACACTTGCTTTAATCCAAGAGAGTTATTAAAGCACCTCAACTCTTATTTAAAAAAAATCTTGAGGAGAAGTTTAGAGGCCTTTACCTAGGATTCAGTTTCACTCTTTGGAGTCTATTTTATGTGTTAGTTTTTATTAGCCTAAGTTTTAAATTCCTCATTTGATTAGTTTCTCACCTATTCACTCCTTCTATGTGACTTGCAGGCTATGAATCTTAGCTTATAGTCAAATATCTCTTCAAAGCTTTAGTCAAAAAAACCTATGAAAACTGTGTGTCTATCCAATTCATCTAGGAGCAAAAGCTCATCCTCAAAGATCTCTTCAAAGTTTGCTCACAGTAACTCTAACTAGATTTATAGACTTGTTGTCGATATGGTCGTTTGTCATTTCTTGAATCAGGCATGATACATGATTAACTTGTTGGTCCATTTCATCAAACATCCTGATCACTTCCTTAAACAACTCCTCAAATTTTTGGTATGTGGCCTCTGTATCCATCTGACCTTCCTCGAGTTCACTCGATAGGCCTTGAATCATATTCACTTCAAATGATTATTGAAAGAATTACTTGAATATCCTCCCAAGTTAAAGATATTCATGTCAATGATCATATCTTGAAATGTGAGTTTTATTAGACCGCTATGAGAATTGATCAAAGCATTAAAAGTTGCGAGGAATTACCTATCCAAGATCACAGGAATCTGGCCATGAGAGTTCGCCACTGGTGCTGTCTCCAAGACATGAAATCAACTGAAAAATATAAATTCACAACCTTAATAAGTACATTTTCAATCTCTCTCAATGCAACTTTTACTGACATATCAGCTAGCTAGAGAGTGACTTTTGTGGGCTTCAACTCACCCCACCCTAACTGCTTGTCAACCGAGTAAGGAAGCAAGTTTATTCTTGCCCCTAAGTCAAAAAGTGCATTGTGAATAATAATGGTTCCAACTGTATAGGAAATAGTAGAACAATCAAAGTCCTTGTATTTCACTGGCAAGCTATTTTGAATGACTCCATTAATATTGGCAGCTAGAAAGACCTTCTTTGGCACTTGATGTGCTCTCTTCTTCATGCACAAGTCTTTAAGAAATTTGGCATAAGATGAGACCTGCTCGATAGCATCAAGAAGAAGAACATTCACCTTTACTTTCTTGAAGATTTTTAGAATCTTCTCCATCTGTGCCGTTTGTTTCCTCATTTTTAGCCTGTTAGAAAATGGAGCTGGTGGCTCATAAGGCAATGACTTTCTCAATTTATTTTTCTACTGGATTATCTGAGCCAGAAGAGGATGGTTAGCCTTGGGAAGAGAGGGAATGGTTTGGTAGGACATCACCACCTGGTTGTCAATCTTCAAGGTATGAATTGCATTGATTTGATCATGACTAGAAAGAGTTGACTTGGCATCCTTAGGATTAGCGACTGGTTGACTAGGGAATGTTCTCTTCTCTCTCTCACCAATTTGAGTTGCCATTTGACTCACTTGTAACTCAAAATGATTTATCATTTGTTGATTAGAGATCAGCATTTGTGTTGCCATTTGCATGTAGGAGTTGAATGTCTTCTCCGTGGTACTAAGCATTCTCACTTTTCCATTGCCAACCTTGATGGTAGAATTGGTGGATTTGCTAATAGTGGAGATTAATGTGAATTCACAAAGGCCTATTGATTTCGATATGGACTTACGTTAGGCCTTTGGAGTTGTGAGCCACTAACTTGTTGGGAGTTGGCTAAGGGCCTCTTTGATATGTTTCCTGGTTTCACAAGAAGTTAGGATGATTCCTCCATCCTGGATTGTAGGTCAAATAAAGGGACCATTCCTTTGACGTTGAAATACATAATTCAATTGGTCTTGATTGATCGCCAGTGGATTAGGGGCCAGTGGGCAATCTTTCAACACGTGAATTGGAGAGTGACAGTTGAAACAACTCGATACAAAAATTTGATTTAATTGATCAAGTTATGGAAGAGTTTCCTTGACTTCAAGAGCCTCTATCGTTCTCATTAAGGTTGTCATCTTAGCTTCAGCAGCAAAAGAGTTCTGGATTGAGTGGATGTCGCCCTTCAATGTGGGAGTTGTTATTGAAAATTGAAATCACCTTGAGGGGGTGAATAGGTGATGGCTAACATTAATGGCAAATATGACAAACAATGGAGAATTAAAAACTAGTTAACACAATAAGTAAAGCAATAAGCAAGGTTAGCACAAGCAAGTAAAGAGAGTTGAGTTGAGAGAAATTTTCAAATGCAAAAATCAAGATATATTTCGAGATTCGAGACACTTTCTGTATGTCCTACCTTCACCGCAATGAAGAATTTTCACTAGACTTGACTCTCTTATAAGCAGCATCCAATGCCGCAAGATCTGGAGCAACAAAGCAACAACTCGAGCCTGCAAACTCTACTGGAGGCCGCAACCTCAACAGCCTTCAACAATACAATGGAATGGTGGTCTCTTCAAGACCACCAATGATCAACAACATAATCCTATAATCTTGGGGTAGAGAATGGAAGCTCAAGATTGTATAGGTAAGAAAGCTCATATTGGATTTGAAGTGTAGCTCAAAGCAAAGAGAAGATTTGGAATTGTTAGTTCTAAACTTGAAAAACTCCTTTTCTTTTGATAAATCATTTCAAAACTGCTAAGAAATGATAAAGAATGATTTTGAAAAAACTTAATGAGGTTTTCTACAGTACCCCTATTTATATAGGACCAAAATAGACTAGAAACTCAAAATAGTTGTTTAGAGATAAACTAGAAAAGTCCAAATCAGAATGTAGCCATTTGAGGCAAAGACTGGGTTATCCTTCTGTCGGTCGGCCAGCCAATGGCTAAAAAATAGTCATTGCATACTTCTGTCAACCGCTCGGCCGACCAACTTCAAACAGGGAGCTTTACATCTCATTCAGTCGGCCGGTCGGCCGATGTCAACAAACAGAGAGCACTGCAAATACAATGATCGATCGACATGCATGACTTGAAACATGCACAAGCCAGTGTATATCCAGTCGATCGGGAAAGCAAAAATAAAAAGGTCTGCAGGCGGTCGACAGGTCAGTCGACCGAGGCAATCCTATTTTCAAAACATCTTGTATACAAAAGCTATTTTGAAAATTCTTTTAACTATACTTTATTAAAACATATCAAAATAAGTTTATATAAATTCTTTTGACAAGGATCAGGTGATCAACGATCAACATGACATATAAACTCTTGAAATCTCATTTTGTGATAACAAAGTCTTTTGAAATAAATTTTTTATAAATCATTTTTCTCAAAAATGAATTTCTATACAAACAAAATTCAAGACTAAAAACTCTTTCAATCATTTGCATTAAATCTTGAAATCATTTTTTTTGTGTGTATACCAATGAGCCTTCCAAACTCTAAACAAAATTTTGACAAAACTAAATCTGACATATAGAAAATTCTAAACATGAGATGCTTCTATGCATCCAAACTTAATTCTTTGAGCTTGATTCCAACTTGAGTATATGGTGTGTTCCTTGGACTTGAGCTCTTGAATCAACTTGTGTTGGCTTCGAAAACTTAACTTTGAGTCTTTTGGTTGAAGCTTAACATGTATACCATGATCTTGATAAACTTATAACTTAAAAACTTTTAAGATCATTAGTATAACAAGTACATGAGTTAATCATCATCAAAACAAAAGAGATGGATCATTGGGTCAATAATCTCCTCCTTTTTGATGATGATAAAACTTATGGAGTTATTAAAAACAGCAATGGGGAGAGCTTCTTATAGAACTCCCCGTGAAAATATGCCTATATATGTATTCATTCAATCCATTTGCAATATATAAAGAAATGTCAATTAATGCTCTAAGATATATACAAGAGAGATAAGTAATGTAAGAATAGTATGCTTAACGTGCCTCTATCCATCCAAACCACCAACCACCAAAAACATGTAAACATAATAGAGGATGAAAATACATAGGAAGCTATGCAAACAAAAACTAAAACAAAAATTACTCATATCATAATACACACATACTATAAATCCAACAAAGTTACTTTAAAGCATAAGATGATAAGAAGTCATCAAAATTATACTAGCCATTGTTTTGAAACACAAATACAAAAAGTAAATAAAAACAAATATCCTAATATCTTCCAAGGCTACCAAAACACCAATATATCTCCCCCTTTTTGTGAGCATAAAAAAGGTGGGATAACTCCTGTTCAATGATGAAGTCCAGGTCAGGTACATTGAGAGGATCGTCTGGTGGATCAACGACCATATGATATACACAAGTCGGCTCCAAAAGTGCAATCTATGGGATCGAAAGGAGGGCATGTAGCTGGAAGAGGTTCACAATATCCATGAGACAAAGGAAGAGGCCACTCATTCTTGAAGTGATGTCGGAGCACTAAGCAAATATAACAGATGTCACTCAAAATTTTCGCTTAATTTGTAAGAATCCTTTCAGATGAAGAGGAGGAACTAAGCTCAAGGAAGTTCATCTTATCCATCAAGATGGTGAACTGATCATCAGAGGAAGATGAACTTGAGGCAAACTCAGGAGGAGGAGGTTTGTGGGGGATATGGGCACGCTCACAAGCGCCTGCTTGCATCCTCTTAAAGAGTGTTCAATCAATATCAACATAAGGAGCAAAGATAGTCTCACAGAAAACATCGATCTTGACATACTTAAATAGACGAGTAATCATCATCCCATAAGGGAGATTCATACTCGGGATCAAAAGATGTTCCGAAAGTATGAAGTCAATAATAAGCTTAGGGATGTTAACTCCAATGCCTCACAGAAGGCAATGAATAAGAAAAGGAGTGCAACCACTAGCATGATTGTACCCATCCGATTTGGGGAGATTGTTGAAAATGATTTTGGCTAGAACTTGGGTGGCGAGAGTGTAATACTTCACTACCTCGTTCTTATCTAAAACAGGGTTATTATTATTTTGAAATAATTGGGAAATAGTCAGAGGAGACTCATTTTAGGATATTCAAAATCTTTTAGATCATAGTGAAAGATATTGATGCCTTCGTACGATAGATGAAGAACTCTAGAAAATACTTCTAAGGAAATTTTCATATCAAAATTCTCGACTTTAAAGTGAATCTTGTTATGCTTAAAAGACAAGTTGGAAATAGAAGATAGTGACAAGGTTGGGGTAAACTTGTTCTTTTATAAGTAAAAAATATTCTATAAAATTGGCCTTAAGAATTTGAGCTAGATTGAGATGCTCAAAATCATTGAGCACCATAGATCTACCTGAGATAACTTTCTTCTTGCAAAGGATAGAGTGCTTATACCTAGCACTCTCAGAAACAAAGGGGCCAAGAGTGGATGGTTTGGATTTAGGATCAGATTTCTTAGACTTTTCAGGTTTCTCATGTATGGGTCTCTTAAAAGACATGATGAATAAAAAAACTTGAAGCTTGAATAATTAAAATTGAAGAAGGAGAGAGTTTAGAGAGATACACAAAAGTATTGACGATCTTCTTCACAAATCACCACAAGATGTTGGGATCAATTCCTATTAATGAAATCTTTGAGAAATTTGAAGTAATCTTGACAAATTTTGGGAAAGCAGAGTGATGGTTGAGAGGAGGTTCGGGGTCAATTGAGAGGAGAAGGGAAGTATTGGGGATCTTGGGTTTTTAACACAGTAAATGTAGGTTGAAATCGACAACCAGTCACTTGGGTGGTCGACCGACCTCACTATATGTAAATTTTACAAAATCATCGGTCAACCGGGCGGTTGACTAACAGAGAATTATAGATATCCCTGTAAAATTCTTGATGGCTCGCTCATTGGACCGATATTGGATTTGTAGAGAGCTCTGGAGTCTCTTTCAGACTCTCGGTGATCAGGCGGTCGACCGGCAGAACCCAAAACTTAAAAAAGTTTAATTTTTAAGAACAAAAAATACTTTGGTTTTGCATATAAACTTTGGAAATATACTTATAAAAATCATAATTTGGTAAAATTATTTTGAAAATATTATTTTTCCAACAAATATTTATAGGAAATATTTTCACAAGTAATTGTGTTAAAAAATTAATTAGAGATTAAAACAAATTCCATACACGTATTTAAATCATGTATTAAGAGTTTAAAATTAAAAAATGAAGCCATATATTCTTGACAGGCCCTGAACTCCTCCTCATGATTTCTCTTGATTAAGCACTGAGGTGCTTATTTGCTTTCTTTATTTTATGCTTTATAATAGAGATAAATACATCAAAAAATTTCAAAAAAACATATATAGATATATGTGTGTGTGTGCATATATATATATATATATATATATATATATATATATATATATATATATATATATATATGTTTATATATGTTTATATCTATATACATGCATATAAATAACCAAAACAACTCACAGTCATTAATCAAGGAGAAAACAACAGAATCTAGGTTATCATCATAGTATGTACTCAATATAAAAATTAAATTGTTATGTACATGAACAATTAAATAAGCAAAATTATCCAAATGAATTTAAACAGATGCATTTAGGCAGTCAAATAACTCATCATCTAAGCATAGGATACAAGTATAGAGTTGACTATCATCATGATTATATATTACAATATATGTGATCGGTCGCTGATATTGCATAATTATTATCACATTCTCATACTTATTATATAATAAACTCTATTTTTAATCCTGTTTATTGCCTAATTTATATGCAGGCCCATTGCTAAAGGAATGGGAAGAGAAACGAGCCCAAATGCCCATCAAAATTCTGATTTAATTGAGAATTAATTTGAAATTAGAAGATCAGGGCAGATCAAGGCAAATTAGAAAAGATAAAATCGGTCAAAAATCGTATAGAATAAATCTTTACAAATCAATTAGTTAAATCCAAAAATCAAAGGCCGTTTCGTCAAATTTGGGAGCTGAAACGGGAAATCCAGAACTAGATAAAAGAAATCGCAAATCCAGGAGCTGTACCCCCAGGTGTGGCCACCTGGCCATACCCGGGCCGCAGAAACACAGCCAAAGCTGCATTTTCGCGGCTTTGTTGATTCAGTTAGGAGAGTGTTTGCTCTCTCTATCTTCGTACGCTCCTCCCCGTTGGGTTTTTGCCTATAAATATTGGGTTTTCAAAGACTGGAGGAAAGAATCAGGCAGAGATAGATTTTAGACCAGTTTTTCATTCTTTTAGTGTAGGTTGTTATTTTTCATTTTAAGTAATTTTTATTTTTCTTTATGTAACTGAGAGGAGAGACGAGTTTTATGGAGGAATGAGAGCAAGCATGTACTGATGGTGACATCAGTGTAAGTAAGTCTTTTCTTTCATTGTTATTTGAATCGAATCGATGTTTCTTTTTCTTCTTTACTCTTGTTTTCATTTACTCTCCTCTGATGTGTTGCAATCCAAGTGAATCCAATAACTTCGAGACCGCTTCGCTATTGCAAGTGCCCTTAATGGCCTATGGTGATGAACAACCATTCTTTTGTTAGCTTAGATTGCCCTTTTATTTATAGTGTAGATCGGGAAAGGGGAAGATCCTACACGCCATGCTTGATCACCTTCAAAGACTAAGTAAATCGTAACTACGGATCCAAGGTATATGAACACTGAAGAGGTAAGTAATTTTTAGTTTCTTTCTTTTAATTCTTTAGTTTAGATCACCACAATTTCTCAACTCTTTTATTACTCTTTTTAATTTCTTTATATAAATTCATTTTCTATTTTCTCCATCTTCTCAATTGGTACTTTCTTATTAACTTAACTGTAACTTATTTTTATTTTTCTTTTTAAGAACTAAAAGAAGATCTTTAACCATTGATTGTAACTTAAAAGAGAACTTGCTAAAAAAGCTTCCATCGCTAGTCCCTCCTTGTGGATCACGACCCGCATAGCCACTTGCTATCGCGGTAGTATTGAGCACGTTGCACTCTTTATTCTTAAGTTCTAAAGTTCTATATTTTTTGTGCAGGTTAAAAACATCAATCAATATGCAAACATCTAAATAAGTGGAGATATTACCGATACGAATCTTTAGTCAGCAATATCCATTTCCATAAATGTGGTGTCTCCACTTTGTCTCCTTAATAGCAATGCACTAAATGAATTTGTTCTTCAAATAGCAATTTCGCCTACCATCAAGGTGTTGTCCCAGAGGGCTTCCACTCTAGTTTTGATGATGACTCATGAAGTTATGTTTACTAATAATCTTGTGATGTTTTGTTTCAGATCCTTAACCAAGATATTAGTAGGTGATTAGCTTCAACAAAGATGTTTTGGAGCTTCTCACATGGTGATTCAAGAGCCCGAGCATCAAGATCATATATAGCACTCGTTGGAGTCAAGCTTGGTGGATCACGGTTTGGATCGAGTCAGCTTGAAGACGGAGTTCGTCAAGAAGACTTCGGTATATAATTTAGTTTTGTGTTTAGATCCATTTGTAAAGACTAGATAGTGTGATATGCTCAAGTTCACAACACACACATTTGTTTAAGTTTTCATGTTTTAGTTTTTGGTTGTTAGTTTAACCGATCTTGGTTTTCATGAATAGATTGTATTCAAAACAAGTTTACATGGTTTAATGTATATTAGATTTGTTCTATATACATGTATGCTTCATATCTTAGAGAAACTTATTTTGATATGCCTATTCATGTGTTTGAAGTTTTGTATTTTAACAAAACATATTTTCGGATTTAATATCAAAAACATTGATATATATCTTTTCATGTATATTGGTTTATATCCATATACTACATGCCTAAAAGTTGTTTCAGTATCATGTTTTTGTGTTTGGATGAGTTTTGGACAAAACAAATTTTCAATTCAAAAATCTAAGTTTTGGAAAATACAGATTTTGATTTTCGGCAAAATTTCTAAGTCACAAAAATGGTTCAAATTGTTTGAAATATGTGTTGAAATTTTTCACACTTTTTTGTATATCAAAGTATTATACTGAACTTATTTTTGTGGATTTTTAGAGGATTTTATGGGATTTAATTGGAATTAAAAACCAAAATTTCAAGTTCTAAAAATCCCCTGCCAGGCTCTGACGGTCGACCGGGTCGACCGTTCCGGTTGACCAGACTAGGAGCCGGTCGACCGGAACGGTCGACCGGACGTGCACGAGACGTGCACAAAGGCCATTGGTTTTGGCCAGTCGACCGGGCGGTCGACCGACTGAAGTCCCCTTACTCTCGGGTAAGGGCGGTCGACCGAGCGGTTGACCGGTGGTTGGCAACGGTCAAATTTCGACCGTTGGCCGGTTGACTGGCCAGTCGACCGGATGGTCAAATCTGACGATAATTGCAGCCAACGGCTAGTTTTTTTTAAAGAGGCTATAAAAACCCCATTTATGGTCTGTTTTGGCTAAGACTTCCAAGAGCAAAAATTCTCCCCTTCTCTAGTATTTTTACAAGTTTTAAAAAGAGTTTTAGAGATTCAAAGATTTCATCTTCATTGTTTTAAAAGTGTTTTGTTATTTCAAAGAAAATAGTCTTTTGGGAATTATTTTTGATCTAATAATTCTATATCTTTTTGGAGAGTTTCCCAAGTGATTTTCTTTATTAAAAACACTTTGTTTTTCACACTTGATCTTATCATTCTATCCTCTCTATAGGATCTTTGTTTTTTTTTGAAAAGAATTGGTTTGTGGTCTTTTGATCACTAAGTTGTAAACTCTCCTACTTTGTGTTATCCCTCTTGTGTAGAGGTTGATTTGTGGAGTGGTGGCTTTGTACCCTAGCCTCTAGTGAGAGGTTGATTGGTTGTATTGGCTTTGTGCCTATCCCTCATTTGTGAGGTTGATATTGGTGGCTGTGCCTAGCCTCTAGTGAGAGGTTGTGTTTGTAAAGAGAGGAGTTGTGTACTCCCGGTTGTAGTTGCCCCAAATCCTCAGTGGAGGTTCCCTGTGTGGGAGTCCTGTGTGGACAAGTGGATTGAAAATCCTTCTGTGTGAAGGCAGGGACATAGTGCTGGGTGCTCGAACCACGAAACAAATCTTGTTGTTTACGCTTGATCCATTGACTCTAACTCTCTCTCTTTATATTGTGCCATTGCATCATTTCATATTGCTCATTCATATTATATACTTGGCTTGTTTGTGTGTGTCTCACTTGTACTTAACCACGAGAGCTTCATATAGCGCCTCAACTCTTATTCAGAGGAATCAAGAAGAGTTATTCCAGAGCCTTTCACCAGGAATTCGGCTACACTCGTTGGTTGCATTAAGTGTAGTTGCAATTAAGTTTTAAATTCTGCATTTAGTTGACTAGATTAGCCGTACACCTATTCAGCCCCCCTCTAGGTGTACTTTCACAAGGCACCACCTCTCCCTCAGTCTCGGAGGAGGACACACCTACATCATGTAAAATTGGTGTATTCTTTGGTACTTATATCTTTTGGGTCCTTGGGAGTTAGTGTCCTTGCGTATCCAAAATTTATCATTCTTAAAATTTAATTAACTATAACAAAATTATGCAAAGTGTCCCTTATGGTTACAATGTGTAAAAGTGTACAGTTTGTCATACATTTAAGCATGTGTGTGTTATGCTTTTTGTACATGCTTGATGTGTGCTTGTGGTGTATGTTTCCCTTAGATTTTTTTCTTTGGAAACATAGAACTAATCTTGTTGAAATCAAAAGCACATTTTTCAAAAGAAATTAATAAATCCTCTTTTTCCTTGAAAATAATATCTAACTTATTTTCAAAAACCTTTTCTTTTCTCAATTTCTTATTTTGTTCTTTTGAAAGCTCATATCTATGTTGTAATTCTTCAACGAAAGTGGCAAGCTCATCCGTGGTCAATTCATCATCATCAAGAGTAGTTTCAAGAGATACTTTAGTGGGGTCATCCCCATGGGCCATGAAGCATAAATTTGCAGTGTCTACTTCTTCATCAAACTCACTCTCTGATTCATCCCAAGTGGCTTTCAAAGCCTTCTTCTTGTGTAGCTTCTTAAAGGAGGTTGCTTTAAAAAAGAGAAGGGCAATCAATGATAAGATGTCTCAATTTCTTGCGATTATAGGACGGACCTATATCCTCTTTTGTTCAATCTCCTTTTTCTTGTTTCTTGATCTCAGAAAGTTGCTCATTTTTTCCTTCTTGTAGAACAATTTTTCGAGTTTTCTAACAAGCATAGCAAGCTTGTCTTATTCATCCTCATCCACAGAATCACTTTCCCCCTTATGGATGGAGAGGAAAAAAATGCAATTGCCTTTTTCTTTGGAGGTTCTCTTTCTTCTCAAATCTCCATTTCCATCTTATGCGTCTTGAGGTTTCTCATAAAGCTGAAGAAGTCCATCTCTTTCCTATTATTGAGCTCTTTGAGGGTTGTAGCTTTCACTTCTCAAGACTTGAGAAAAGATCTAATTACCTTTCTTATCTTTTGATCATTGTCAACAGTGTCACTTAAGGTAGATAAACAGTTAGTAATCTTAGTAAACTGAGTCAACGTCAATTCAATGAATTCACGTTCATTCATATAAAAATTTTCATATTGTGAACAAAGTAAATCAATTTTTGATCTTTTTACTTGAGATGATCTGACATGGGTAATAATCAAATTATTCCACACTTTATATGCCAATTTTCAATTAATAACTCGTGACAAATCATCATTATTCAAAGCTTGTGTGAGGGCATATTGTGCTCTAGTCTTGACTTCATAGTCCTTAGCGGTGGATTCCGACCAAGTGTCCTCATCACCATGGGGTTCAACATATTCTTTGGTCATAACCTTGGCTACTCTAAAACCTAAAGACTTTAGGACCAAAGTCATCTTCACTTTCTAAATAGAAAAATTAAGACCATCAAATTTTGGTGGGGACTTGATGCTAGAAAAAGCATGTGATCCCATAATAGTATATGAGCAAATAGAGTGACAAGCAAATATTGAATCTTTTACTCTAGAATGTTAAGCCTAGAACAAGAGAATCAAGCTCTAATACCAATTGAAAGCACCTAAAGAGGATGAATAGGTGATGCCTAACACTAATGACAAATATGTCAAACAATATGAAATTTAAAACTAGCTAACACAATAAGTAAAACAATAGGCAAGTATTAGCACAAGCAAGTAACGAGAGTTGAGTTGAGAGAAAATAACAAATGCAAATACCAAGATATGGTTTGAGGTTCGAGCTACTTGCTCTATGTTTCCACCTTCACTGTAATGAAGAACTTCCACTAGACTTGACTCTCTAACAAGCAACGTAATATTCCACAAGATCCGAAGCAACTACTTGAGCATGCAAGCTCTACCAAGGCCACAACCTCAACAACCTTCAACAATACAATAGAATGATGATCTCTTCAAGATCACAAATGCTGAACAACACAATCCTATACTCTTGGAGTAGAGAGTGGATGCTTATAATTGTGTAGGTGAGAAAGCTTGTATTACATTTGAAGTGTAGCTCAAAGCAAAGAGAAGATGTGGAATTGTTGGCTCCAAACTTGAAAAACTCTTTTTCTTTTGATAAATCTTCTCAAAACTACAAAGAAATGATCAAAAATGATTTTCAAAAACTTAATGAGGTGTTCTACAATACCTCTATATATAGAGGACAAAAATAGATTAGAAAACTCAAAATAGCCATTTAGAAATAAAGCAGAAATATGCAAATTAGGATATAGCCATTTGAGATAGAGACAGGGTTAATCTTTCTGTAGGTCGATCAACCAAGTGCTAGAAAAATTGCTGTTGTTAACTTTTATCGATCGCTCAGCCGATCGAGCTCAAATAGAGAGCTCTGCATCTCAGTCATCAGCTGATGTCAACAATTAGAGAGCACTGCAAATATTGTGGTTGACCGGTCGGTTGACCGACATGCATGACTTGAAACATGCACAAGCCAGTGCATATCTGGTCGACTGGGCAGTCGATTAGCAGAGCAAAAATAACAAGCTCTAGCGGCGGTCGACCGGTCGGTTGACTAAGGCAACCTTATTTTCAAAACATCTTGCATATATAAATGCCATTTTAAAAATTCTTTTAACTATACTTTATTAAAACTTACGAAAATAAGTTTATGTAAATTTTTTTTACAAGGATCATGTGATCAATGATCAACATGACATATAAACTCTTGAAATCTCATTTTGCAATAACAAAGTCCTTTTGAAATAAATCTTTTGTAAATCATTTCTATACAAATGAAATTCAAGACTAAAAATTCTTTTGATCTTTTGCAATAAATTTTAAAATCAATTTTGTGTGTGTATACTAATAAGCCTTCCAAACTCTAATTAAGATTTTACAAAACTAAATCTTGCACATGAAAATTCTAAACATGAGATTCTTCTACGCATCCAAACTTGATTATTCGAGCTTGACTCCAACTTGAGCATATGGTGTGTTTCTTGCGCTTGAAACTCTTGAATCAATTTGTGTTAGGTTTGAAAACTTGACTTTGAGTCTTTCAGTTGGAGTTAAAAATGTATACCATGATCTCGATAAACCTTTAACTTAAATAATTTTAAAATCATTAGTATAATAACTATATGAGTTAATTAACATCAAAACTAGAGAGACGGATCATTGGGTCAACAATCTCCCCCATTTTGATTTGGACAAAACTCATGGAGTTATACAAAAATAATAAATGTTGTAAGCTTATTATAAAGCTCCCCATAAAAATATGCATATAAATGTATTAATTCAATCAATTGCAATATATAAATATACGTCAAGTAATGCTTTAAGATGCATATAAGAGAGATAAGCAATGCAAGAATAGCATGCATAAACGGACCTCCATCCATCAAACACCTACCACCAAAAACATGTAAACATAATAGAGGATGTAAACACATAGGAAGCTATGCATACAAAAACAAAAACAAAGATTATTCATACCATAAACCCACACATATTATAAATCCAACAAGGTCATGTCAAATCATAAGATGATAAGAAGTCATCAAAGTTATACTAGCCATTATTTTTGAAACACAAATACATAAAGTTAACAAAAACAAATATCCTAAGATCTTCCAAGGATATAAATCAGTGTTGAGTCACGTGACCACGTTGACATAAACATCCTGTTGAGTCACGTGACCATGTTGATATAAATCAGTGACATGAACTGAGTGGTTGAGAGTGACATGAAAGGGAGTAAGGGCATGGACGGAAGCTACACTAATTTTTATTTTTTTCACTTTTTAAATTTTTTATGATTTTTCAATCTAGTAAATGTGCCTAAAACTAAAGATAGAACATAGTCCCCGACAACGGCAAACTTGATGGGAGATTCTCACTCTCACTGTTAAAATTGCACGATTGATTGTTCGTAGCACTTGAGGGTTAAAATTTTGATGTGTGAATTGAAAAGAGCACCAATCATTTACAAGTAATAAAGTGATAAGTAAAGTGTTGAACCGACGATGATTATTATCTTATTAAGCATCAAAGTTATATTGACTCAAAGATTTATTTGAAAGAAACATAAAGATATAAATTGAAATAGAATAAAAAGATATTGGCTTTTAATAGCGAAAACACGAAGGCAATTGATTTCAACAATTTAATTATTCGAATTAACAAGTTCATTATGCTAATAACTACTACTTATTTTAACAATCAAAAAATTTTATTTTATCTAATAATCTCCATCAAACAATATTAAATCTAAATTTAAATTAGAACCCATAGTCTATCGATGTAGTGAATTTACAAGCCAAAATAGAATTAAGATTTGTGATTTTTCTCTTAAAATTGCACAACTTATGCTTTCCTATCAAGGTGATTTCTATTCGTAGCTGCATTGCTAGGTTACCTTCTATCAATCTCCAACCTAACAATCATTATAATTATTGCAATCAATAAATACCTTGAAGAATGGGAATTAAAAACTTAATATAGAAAGATTGAACATGAAGAATGAAATAGTATAATAGAAACTAACACAATAATAATTATTAGATTTCAGATAAATTTTCTACATCAATTCTCTAGCTATGGAGATTTAGTTCATGATAAAAAAATTGCAAAGTAAAATAATAAACATGATTTCAATCTTCATATAGTAAATTAAAAGAGAAAGAAACATAACACCAATTTGGAGATCATATATAATTCTTAATTGTTGCTTCTCCTCTGATCTTCTTCTTCTAAAGCACGAGAATGTTTCTCCAAAAATTAGAATTTTATATAAGAAAAAGTATTTAAATAGAGAAACTAAAATCTAAATTGTAGAGCTTAATTCTATTCTATATTATCTATATAAAAGCATACATTTTACAAGAGATAATTGTTGTATATATAGACCCTAGAGACCTATTCTAGTAAGGAATACTAGGAGAACTCCAAATCAAACTTCAACTCAATGTCAAATTTTGATTCTTATTTGTAGTGCAGTCAGCTCAAGGTAATTGTTAAAATTTATAGTTAAATGACCGAAATGAAAATATTGCCAACTATATGAGTAGCCCTTTCAATCATCTTTCTGTAAAATTTTGAATCATCTAATTTTGATTTCTAAAATGAAAGTTATTATCAAAATACTAAAATGTGTTCAGTCTGACCTATTCTGATTCTGTGCTGGCCTCTGTTGACTAGTCAATGACGAATCAGCTGAAGTCAATGGCGGATCAGCCGTATGACTTTGACTTTTGACCCTAAAACATAGAAACCCTTTATATTTGATGTATAGTCTCTTTTGGACTTTCTTGTTTCATCATTAGGTCATTGTATCAGTGAATTCCTTACTGCAACTCTTATCTTCATCGCTGTTCAGGTTTTTTTTCTCCAAAATTTCTCTTGACTTTATATCTGTAAAATTATAAGCTAAACTAGAAGTTTATATAATAAAGAGTAATTACAAGAAAGAAATTTAAATCTAAATAGTAAAGCTTGATTCTGTTCTATATTATCTATATTAAAGCTTACATTTTACAAGAGATTGTTGCTGTATTTATAAATCCTAGAAACCTATTTCAGCAAGGAATGCAAGCAAAACTCCAAATCCAACTTCAACTCAGTGTCGGAATTTGATTCTGATTTCTAGTACAGCTAGTTCATGGTAATTGCTGAAAACGAGTAGTCAAATGATAGAACGGAAAATATTCTCAATATAAACATTGTAGCCCTTTCAATTATCTTTATTTAGCATCTTGAATCATCTAATTTGAACTTTTAGAATGAAAGTTATGATTAAAATACTGAGGCGTGTCTAGTCTGAGACTTATTCTAATTCTGTGTTAGCCTGTGTTGACCAATCAACAGTGGGTCAGCAGTTTGACTTTGCCTTTTGACCCTTAAACTTTAAAATCCTCTTCTATATGATGTGTAGTCTCTATTGGACTCATTTTTTATTTTTGAATTTCTGTATCAGTAAATTTCTTACTGCAACTCTTATCTTCATCATTTTCAGAATTTTTCTCCAAATTTGTTCTTGACTTTATATCTGCAAATCATAAACAAAACTACCCATGCATAATCAAATGTGGCAAATATATATATATAAAGAATATAAAATTTACTTGAAAAACATAATTATCATACCCATACCTAAGTTTAGCTAGTCCTCGAGCAAAACCCTAATCTAAAAAGAAAAAGCTAAAATCCTAAAAAATAAAATCCATCTTTCGTAAGGATAACGGTTGCACTTAGAACGTGCAACAAGTCAATAAACCCCTAAGTTATCCTAGTGAATTTGTAGTAAATATACCCATAAAATTCAAAGAAAGAAAATAAAAAGATTAGGAAATAAGGATAGTTGAAAAAATAAAGAAACAAAAAATAAGAAGAAATAAAAAGAAAAATATTTTGTTCAACAAGAATAACAAGTCACTAAGATCAATAATTTCTACATGTAATCATTTTCAAATTCAATCTCCTATCAAAAAATCCCATCATCTCTTCCTAGAGATTTAAATCCTAATATATCCCAATATCCTTTTCTAAGCTTTCGGATCCTATGCATCTGTGTGAACATGTAATAGCTCTAGCTTGGGACTTTGATTCAAACTTTTCATACTTAACTTTTTTTCACAATGTAGAATTTTCAAAGTGTTACCACTTCGTTGCTCTTTAGCACTTATTTTTTTCATACATATAACTAATCCAATTCTCTTTCATGTAAATATCAAGGCTTCTTGAGGCTAAGATACCTAACTAATTGATCATTAGACTTGTTAATACATATAACTCTTCTTTTTGTTTCAACTGAACTAATTATCTTTCGCGTAAATATCAAGACTTCGTGAGGACAAAGGTATCTAACAATGAATAATTTAGGTTCATAATACTTTATGCATATATCAATTCTTTTTTTTAAGTATTAAGTAATCTTCATCATCATAGGTTTAAACAAATGTGTAAATGTGGATAAGATGCATGATCACGTGGACAAATTATAAATAGTATTCAATTTTTAGATCTTTATCTCTTCTCCAAGAATTAAGGAATCTATCAAATTGATATCACAAGAAAATTCAAACTTTATCGTAACTAAATCCATTAAAACTAGATAGATAATCTTATTGAAATATTTTTTTTCAAAATTTTCAGTTAGTTAAAAGAAAGAGGAAAAATCCTAAATGGAAAATAAAAATCACACATAAAAAATAAAATAAGAATAACATAAAAGAAAATTTTTAAGAACTCTCCCATGCCTAAACCATGCCATGTGCTCATGTAGTGAAGTATTCACCAAACCAAATTAAATCACATATAAATCTTATCCTGAAAGACCAATGAAAAAGTTTTAAAAATCATGAAAAACTCATATTTAAAAGCTACCAATGTGTATAGAATTTTCAGAAACAGAAAATCATAAACATTATTAAGGTGGAACAAAATCACATGGGAAAAATTTCAGGACTTGTACACAGCTAATCAACCATCTGCATAGCTATGCTGTCGTCCATACTTCTCTGATGGTCTTGACATTTTTCTTACATGTTTGATCCAACTTTGTGGTTAATCATATATCTCTGTTTTTACTTTTAAACACTAGTTCTAGGACTATGCTGTAGAAAAAAGTAAAAGAAAAGTTAGTATACATATTTACAACAAATAATCTCCTAACCTTGATTCATCGATTTCGCATATGAGAATGCTTGCCATTTTCACAAAGCGTTCTCATCAGAGGATATTTGGAGGAGCTTAATCTCTTCGTCAGCTTAGCTCGTTCCTCTCCAATTTATTTTTTGTCTTTCTCAACTTCAGCCTATGCTTCTTTGGGTTGGTCCTCTTTAAAAATTGTATGCATTGGATCATCCCTCAACACTATAACGTGTTGGAACTTATTTTGATGATAACAAATGTACTTTATACTATTTTTGTGTATTTTTTAAATATTTGTTAAAAGTCTTGATCACACACAAAATAGTACTATTAGTAGACTTGACCCTTCCTATTAGTAGACTTGACCCTTTCTATAGTCGACTATTACAATATCTAGTCGACTTATTAAAGTCCAATAGTCGACTAAGTCCTGTCCAGAAAAGATATCAACTTTCTATTTCTTGATTGTTAGTAGCATTAGTCGACTTATCAACATTACTAGTCGACTAATACATGCTGTAGTCGACTAATATTTTCTGCTGGTCGACTAATAGTAGTTTCCAGAGACTTGCATATCTGTATTAGTCTTGATATAGTCGACTTGCTTTCTTGATTAGTCTACTAAGCCAGGAAAATCTCGTTCCCCTAGTCGACTTACTCCTTACCCTAGTCGACTTATAGCAGTTTCTGTTAAACAGTTATTGGTTTTCTGTTGTTTATCCAACATTTTGATATTCAAATTTGTCCTGATAACTGCCCTAATTGACCATAGATTTCAGCTATAAATACGGATGTTATCTTAGGCTAAATACACAAATTAAAATCATTAATTTTTCTGTCCAAACTCTATTGAAAATTCTATTTTATGAAAACTAGTTCCACTTTCATTTCTTCACACAAATTCCAATTCTCTAGTGAAGAATTCTTAGAGTCCACCTATAAGAGTCCTTATTCACGATCACATTCAAGTTTCAAGGCTTATATGATTAATTGTAATCACTTAAAGAGAAGTATTGTACAAGAGCGTCTTCTTGGTGTAGAAGAGAAGTTGTACAAGGTGTTGTTGTCTTCTGGTGTAAGAAGAGTTGTACGAATTTAACAAAGGTTATTTGTCAAGTAGTGTACAAGGTGTTAATTTTAGGTGTACAAAATCAAGGATAAGAAAAATCTCAAGTGGGTTGCTTGGGGACTAAATGTAGGTCACGAGGACTGAAGTAGGATAAAATCTCTTGTGTTTGCGTTTGCATATTTTCTGAGATTTATTTCCTTTCTTGTAAGTTATTTTATTTAACGCTAATTATCTTTGTTCTAGTATTGTGTTAATATAATATTTTAGATCCTACAATTGGTATTAGAGCCCGGCCCGACATACACTACCAACGCCCTGCATACCCGGTCAACACCCTGCAAGGATGGCAACGGAGTTTCCTTCATCACAATTCATAGAAGTACATTTTACACAATATCCACCACTATTTGATAGATCAAATTACAACTACTAGAAGTATAGAATGAAGATTTACTTGCAATCACTCAACTATGAACTCTAGAACATAGTAGAGCATCGTACACCAAGCCGACTACAAATTATAGTGCATGGAGTGAAGAACAAAAAAAATCAGCAAACCTTGATGCCAAAGCAATGAACGCGCTTTTCTGTGCCTTGAACAAAGAAGAATTCAATCGTGTGTCAATGGCCAGATCTGCAAATCAAATATGGTAGATTTTACAGGTAACCCGTGAAGGTACAAATAAGGTTAAAGAATCTAAAATTTCTATTGTTGTTCACAAGTTTGAACTCTTCAAAATGAAGGAGAACGAAACCATAGAAGAAATGGTTACAAGATTCACCGACATTACAAATTCCTTATCATCCCTTGGAAAGGAATACACACAAGTTGAAAAAATCAGAAAGATTCTTCATGCATTTACATCAGATTTGGAGAAAAAAACAATTGCAATAGAAGAAGCAAATGATCTCTCAACAATGTCATTAGAAAATCTTATTGGTAATTTAATGGCATATGAAGTGCAACTTGAAGATCATTAGAAGGATGAGCAACAACTTCAATCCAAGAAGAAAGTACTTGCCTTCCATGCATCCTCAGATACTGACAATTCAGATGACGATGAAGAAAAGATAGTAATGCTCTCAAGAAAATTCAGAAAGTCCTTGAAGCAACGTAAGTTTAATCCTGCATGTTTAATTGTAATAAAACAGGTCATATGAAGAAGGATTGCCCTTGCTAAAAAACAAAGGCAAATTCAAGAGCAAAAAGTTCAAAAAGAAGAAAGATTATCAAGCATCATGGGAAAATAGTGATTCATCTTCCTCAGATGAAGAAGAAATCACATACATGCCAATATATATTTTATAGCTCAAGAAGAAGATGAGGAACAATATACTGAACTCTTAGATGCATTTCATGAGTTATATAATGATCTCAAGATTGAAAAGATGAAAAATAAAATTTTATCAAAGGAAAATGAAAAACTCATCAAAGAAAATTTTGTTTATGATTCTCAAATTTCTTCTGTAAATTCTCAAAAAGATGATTTTGAAAAAGTTATATCATCATTGAAAAAGAATAATGAGAATTTATTACAAGTTAATGCCTTATTGAAAAAAGAAATTATGTCTTTAAATGAAAGAATTTCTATATTAGATAAAGACATGACAAGTTTCAAAGATAAATATGAAGAAATTTTGAATAAAGTGACAAGGTTTAATAAAGGAAAGAAATTTAAATGATATATTGTCATATTAAAAGGTTTCAGATAATCATTTTGGACTTAGATTTTTGAAAGATAAGCATATTAGTCTTGGTTGTTCAAAAAAAATAATGTCTACAAAAAGAATAATGATAATTCTTTTGTAAAGAAGACTATGAAATTAAAATTTAAATATATTTGGATTCCTAAAAATCTAAATAATATGGATAAAAATGCTTACATTTCATCATATATACATCATATATGTAATTCATGCAATTATGCTTATACTAACAGATGGAAATCAAATTCAAATTGGGTTTAGATTACTAAAAATTAATATTTTGATCATATTATGATTGGTGCCATTAATAATGTTTTATCTTATAGGTATCATATAAAGAAAAAAGAATACCTGATGATATAAGTTATTGCTAACATTTGAAAATATATCATATGTATGCTATGATGCAGGGGGAGAACACTTGTTATATATATATATATATATATATATATATATATATATATATATAATATATATATATATATATATATATATATATATATATATTTGTTATAACCTGTTTTCTGCAGGGGGAGTGATTAGTCTACAATTCTGCATTATTATGTCGCATTCTCTCACCGCTTTATGAATAAATTGTCGATCTAAACCGTGTTTTGGTCTTTATTGCAGGTAGATCCAAAGTCCAAGGGAAAGATGGAATAAGAGCCTAATTCTTCCCAATTTATGGTAATTAATCCCGCATTACTTGGAGGCCAAGCAATGGATTATCTAGAAGATACATCGAATCTAACCTCCTGCGCTGTCAGACGAATATTCTGGCGAAAGTACCCGAAACGGGATATACCCTGAACATTCTCGAAGCCAAACGGAGCCACGGACCAAAACCAGGGACCTAAGTCCCTGGTATTGTCGCGGATCCGCGGCAATCCTTGCGGATCCGCGGCATTCCAGTGGAGCCACGCGTAGATTTTCGACGCGTGGCCCCGTCTCGTCTTCTGGATGCTTCTGAGGCCTATAAATAGACCTGCAGAGAGCCAAACCGAGGGCAGTCTTCGTTTTTAGGAGTAGGTCCAGATTTTAGTGTAGTGTAGGTGAGTGTTCTTCATTTCTTGTATTTTTCATTTCTTTTTCTTAGATCATTGTAGTAGGGCTGAGTGATTTCTAGAGAGAGAGAAAGCAAGGGATTGATGTAATAGAGAGTGACACTCTATGTAAAGATGCCTCCTTTCTCTTCCAATGTAATCTCCTTCACCTTCTACATGATTTCTTGCTAGTTTTTCCTCTCATGACAATCTAACTACTAACCACTAAGCATCTAACCACTTACTTGATAATCCACATGAATCGGGTTGCCTCTACAAGGCCTTGTTCATGCAAGAGCCATTGATGGCCAAAGATGATGGGTTCTAACATCTAACTTGCTAACTTGCTAACTTGCTAACCAAGCTAACTCTCTTTTATTTCATGCTCTTTTATTTCATGCTAGTAGTGTAATGAGTGATACTTGTATTAGCTTGTTCTTGATGCAATGTTTTGAATGTGATGAACCATCCATGAGCCATGCTTTGTACCGTCTCTTGGAGCCAAGGATTGTGATGGCCAAGGATCAAAATGTGAGGCAACTATCTCGAAGAGGTTAGCATGGTTAGTGGAGCATTTAGTAGTTAGTAGCCATGAGTTTTCTTTTAGCTTGATTTAGAAATCGTTTTCCAAAGTCTTTTCTCATTTTTCTATCGGTGTTTTTACCATCCTTCTTAGTTCAACCTTGTTCCATCTCTTTTTCTATTTTGATTTCCAAACCACGCTTCACTCTTGTTTTCTTCGCCGTTTTCATCGCTCTCCTCACCTACCACATTCTGGATTTCCTTTTCTTTTCTTTTCACTTTCTTTTTCATTCTTTCAACAAAGAAGAAGTGTTAACAACTGACGTGAATAGAGACTGTTAATGCTTTTATCGCCTCCCTTCTCTGTGGATTCGACCCGTTGAGCCAATGCTATAACGGAAGTGTCGAGGATACATTAGCACATTCGAGCTTTTCATCGATTTTACATAAAACACACTTTTGAGTGCTAGTTCCGCCCCGATCAAAATTTTTGGCGCTGTTGCCGGGGAAGGGAATGGTTTTGTTTTCACGTTTTTGTTAACATTGTCTTCTCTGTTTTGGTGTGCAGGGCAATATTTACAGGTGCTGAACTTTGCAGAATATAAGCTAGCTTTGCATCTCCCTGCTCTTGAAAGCAGGGCCCCAGTTTCTAAACAAAAGCCGCAAAATCGCGACATTTGCCGCGCAACCGCGGCCATTGTGCAATAATTTTGTATCTTATTTGTGCTGGGATGTGTGAATTGTAATAGCTAGTGGATTTATACTGCTATCTTTCTTGTTTTGATTGCCCGCACACCATAATAAATAAATGAACTAAAATACGGTATTTGGACTCTTTTAAAACGGTTTAGACATTTGCATTTAGGCACGTGTCAATTCAATTCCAATATACTGTATTTTGTTCTGTTGTTGTGATTTGAATGGAGATGTACATATGTCATTGCATATAGCATAGGACAAACACGTGGGTGATTTATCGCTTTGTATTTCATTCTTGTCTATATTGCACACTTGCACAAATTGCAATTAAGGGCAAAACCCAAACAAGATAAGGTGGGATTTCATCACCCTTCCTTTGCCCAAAAATCATCTCCCCACTCACACAACCCAAGCCCTAATAAAATTTGAATAGACGTTGGCCCCTAGGGACATCTAGGTCTAGGTCAACCCTTCTATAGGCTTGGTTTTGGTTTTTTGTTTTCTTTTTGTTTGTTGTTTGATTTTTTCTTTTTTTTGTGATTGTTTGTGAAATGACATTCAACAATAACAATTCTTTCAATCCGAACATGAATCCATATTTCACACCAACTCCATTTGGTTCGGATAATTCCAACCCGGCGTTTTACAATATGCACCAACCAAATACACCGGGTTGGCCTTATCCGAATCAATACAACCCATACCCACATTCTTATGACTATAATTTTCAAAATAATTTCAACTCGTCACAGAGTCAATGGGGATTCACTTCCCCCGAGTTTAATTATCAACCTCCTTGTCCCCCATGTCCACCTTATCCATCATATTCACCTTATCCACAATATTCATTCCCCGATTTCGCTTATTATACTCCTTTTTCTGAACCACCAATTGAAGAAAAATCTGAGTTACTAAAGAGTTTAGAAGTCAATCTACAGAGGGCCGAGCACAACTTCAAGAAACATTGGCCTCTCCAATTCCACAGTATTTTCAAGAGTCTTACTCAGTTCCACCTCCTCATAATGAACAATCATTTGCCTTGGAAACGAGTAAAGAACTCTTGTGTGAGTCCAAGCTTCAATCTCCACACATTTTTGACTCACATTATTCACAAAATTTTCAAAACCAAGATTCTTATACTCCCATTCTAGAGCAACACTTGGAGATACATCATATCTAGATAAGAGTTTGGATATCTTGCAGGAATATTTATTACAATGTCAAAATCACATGCCGAGTCTATCAATAAGGTGGAAGAACAATTGAGTCAATTGGTTAACATTCTTAGGAATGAGGAAACTCTATCTTATCAACCTTTGACCAATTCAACTATGCCAAACTCTATTGATATGACCCAAGACTCTTGTCATTTTGGAAATCAAGATTCAATTTCAGCACACCCACCTGAACTTGTCCAAACTTTAAATCCCATTGACATTTTGGCAAGTTATCCTTTTCCTGAAATTGAACTTGAGCATGAATATGATCATGAACCTCAAATTAGTGATTCAATTCTACTTCCTGATTCAATTATGACTCCGGTATCTTCACCTGATTTCAATCCTTTTCCCGAGTCAGTATTGAATCCTATACCAATTCATTGTGAAATTGAATCACCAATCATTCATGATGATCATATTGAACTTGACCAATTTATACTTTTAAAAGTCCTATTGATAAATTCGCAAGTTCTCATTTTTGTGAAATTGAACTGAATGAGGAATGTGACTTTGATCCTCCAATTTGTGAACTTGTTCAAATTCTCGAATCACTATTGACTCCTGTTATGTTACCCAATTTGAGCAACATTTTAGAGTCAGTTTTGATTCCCATACCTGTCATTCCTGAACTTGAATCACCACTCTTAGAAAGTCACATTCCATCATGGGGAAATGAATGTGGACTTAAGCTTCATCTTCTTGATTTGGACCCACTTCCTGAACCGATCTCGACTCCCGAACCTTTACTTGACTTGAGTCATTTTTCTGAGTCGATATTAGTTCCTGTACTTCCTGAGTCCAAATCAATCATTCCATTCTGGGACAAGGATTTTGAAAATTTTAACTCCGAAATTATTTTGAAAATTTGGAAATTGGATTGGGTAAAATTGTTAATAAAAATCATTCATGCATACATCTTTTTAGTGGGTTGTATTATGGAGGTTTCTGGTGGGTTCCTCCGGACTCCACGCAAGAATGATTGGGTCGCATTTCGTGGACCAATCAGACCGCCACCGGAACCACCACCTTGAGGTGATTTTTCCTTCCCTCTATATTTGTTTCATGCATACATATATCACGATGCATTGAGGATAATGCATGAGATAAGTGTGGGGGAGGGTTTACTAACTTAGAGTTTTTTAGATTTTCTTTCTTTTACACTTCTTTTAGGATACTTTTAGAAATCTTTTCTTTTGTATAGGAATTTTCTCTTTCTTTAAAAACTTTTTGAAATAAGAGACAAAGTTTTGATCTATTTTTAAGAAAATTAAGATGATCTTAGAAATTAAGAAAGCCTTAATTATGACATCTTAAACCTAGTCAAAATAATGGATCTTGTTTAAAATTATAGGCTAAGTAACATAAATTGGGGAGATATTTTATCTTGAATTTTTTGCCTTAGATAGTATGCACATCGCACTTACACAATTTTTGGGATGGAAACAAAGACCTAAAATGCCTAAAGTAAATAAAAAGAAAAAAAACATCACTTATTAAGCTGGATAACTATGCCTCAAGAAGAATGATTATTCACACCTAACGGTGGTCAAAAGAATCAAATAATCCCCCTTAGTTTTGTGGCCTTGTTTACTCGAGTCCTTTAACCCGAGGGATGTTTTCTCATCTGGTGCCCTAGGACCGTCTGGTTTGGGAGTCATCGGTTATAGGCTCGCTACATGGGTGAACTAGAAAGCCTAAGAAAACTAAGGGAAGAAGGAAAAAAAAAAGAAGAAAAAGAAAAAGAAAATAATATATAAATAAATGGCTTGATGGTTAGAGTTGAAATCCCAGAAATCTTCACTATCATAATGTGCATATTATCTAGGTTTTATTAAAGATAAAATATTCAATCCAATTTTGAATTCTTACCTTAATTGAAGACAAGATCTTGCATAAAGACTAAGTTTAAGGAAGATTGATTTGTGGTGGACTTATGACCTTAGATCACTTATATTTTTGCAAAAATAGTTCAAAAACATGTCTCTCTTTCAAAATGTGTTTCAAAATACTAACATTTGTCTTCTTTTTTTATGGATTTTGTGGGTGCAATCTGCTGAAAACCCTCAGGAGACAACACTCCTCCTCTAGGGTAACCTGGAGGTTTAACGGCTTGTTGCACATGCTCAGTGCAATCGCGTCACCTGCGAAAGTGGTGTAATAACATTTGTTGTATAGTTTTTCTTTTCTTGTTTTGCTCGGGACGAGCAAAAGAATAAGTGTGGGGGTGTGATTAGTCTACAATTCTGCATTATTATGTCGCATTCTCTCACCGCTTTATGAATAAATTGTCGATCTAAATCGTGTTTTGGTCTTTATTGCAGGTAGATCCAAAGTCCAAGGGCAAAGATGGAATAAGAGCCTAATTCTTCCCAATTTATGGTAATTAATCCTGCATTACTTGGAGGCCAAGCAATGGATTATCTAGAAGATACATCGAATCTAGCCTCCTGCGCTGTCAGACGAATATTCGGGCGAAAGTACCAGAAACGGAATATACCCTGAACATTCTCGAAGCCAGGGGGAGCGCCTGACAAAATCCAGAGACCCAACTCTCTGAAATTGCCGCGGATCCGCGGCAATCCTTGCGAATCCGCTGCATTCCAGTGGAGCCACGCGTCGATTTTCGACGCGTGGCCCCGTCTCGTCTTCTGGATGCTTCTGAGGCCTATAAATAGACCTGCAGAGGGCCAAACCGAGGGCAGTCTTCATTTTTAGGAGTAGGTCCAGATTTTAGTGTAGTGTAGGTGAGTGTTCTTCATTTCTTGTATTTTTCATTTCTTTTTCTTAGATCATTGTAGTAGGGCTGAGTGATTTCTAGAGAGAGAAAGTAAGGGATTGATGTAATAGAGAGTGACACTCTATGTAAAGATGCCTCCTTTCTCTTCCAATGTAATCTCATTCACCTTCTACATGATTTCTTGCTAGTTTTTCCTCTCATGGTAATCTAACTACTAACCACTAACCATCTAACCACTTACTTGATAATCCACATGAATCGGGTTGCCTCTACAAGGCCTTGTTCTTGCAAGAGCCATTGATGGCCAAAGATGATGGGTTCTAACATCTAACTTGCTAACTTGCTAACCAAGCTAACTCTCTTTTATTTCATGCTCTTTTATTTCATGCTAGTAGTGTAATGAGTGATGCTTGTATTAGCTTGTTCTTGATGCAATGTTTTGAATGTGATGAACCATCCATGAGCCATGCTTTGTACCGTTTATTGGAGCCAAGGATTGTGATGGCCAAGGATCAAAATGTGAGGCAACTATCTCGAAGAGGTTAGCATGGTTAGTGGAGCATTTAGTAGTTAGTAGCCATGAGTTTTCTTTTAGCTTGATTTAGAAATCGTTTTCCAAACTCTTTTCTCATTTTTCTATCGGTGTTTTACCATCCTTCTTAGTTCAACCTTGTTCCATCTCTTTTTCTATTTTGATTTCCAAACCACGCTTCACTCTTGTTTTCTTCGCCGTTTTCATCGCTCTCCTCACCTACCACATTCTGGATTTCCATTTCTTTTCTTTTCACTTTCTTTTTCATTCTTTCAACAAAAAAGAAGTGTTAACAACTGACGTGAATAGAAACTGTTAATGCTTCTATCGCCTCCCTTCCCTGTGGATTCGACCCGTTGAGCCAGTGCTATAACGGAAGTATCGAGGGTACATTATCACATTTGAACTTTTCATCAATTTTACATAAAAACACACTTTTGAGTGCTAGTTCCGCCCCGATCAAAATTTTTGGCGTCGTTGCCGGGGAAGGGAATGGTTTTGTTTTCACTTTTTTGTTAACATTGTCTTCTCTATTTTGGTGTGCAGGGCAATATTTACAGGTGCTGAACTTTGTAGAACATAAGCTAGCTTTGCATCTCCCTGCTCTTGAAAGCAGGGCCCCAGTTTCTAAACAAAAGCCGCGAAATCGCGACATTTGCCGCGCAACCGCGGCCATTGTGCAATAATTTTGTATCTTGTTTGTGCTGGATGTGTGAATTGTAATAGCTAGTGGATTTATACTGCTATCTTTCTTGTTTTGATTGCCGCACACCATAATAAATAAATGAACTAAAATACGGTATTTGGACTCTTTTAAAACGGTTTAGACATTTGCATTTAGGCACGTGTCAATTCAATTCCAATATACTGTATTTTGTTCTGTTGTTGTGATTTGAATGGAGATGTACATATGTCATTGCATATAGCATAGGACAAACACGTGGGTGATTTATCGCTTTGTATTTCATTCTTGTCTATATTGCACACTTGCACAAATTGCAATTAAGGGCAAAACCCAAACAAGATAAGGTGGGATTTCATCACCCTTCCTTTGCCCAAAAATCATCTCCCCACTCACACAACCCAAGCCCTAATAAAATTTGAATAGACGTTGGCCCCTAGGGACATCTAGGTCTAGGTCAACCCTTCTATAGGCTTGGTTTTGATTTTTTGTTTTCTTTTTATTTGTTGTTTGATTTTTCTTTTTTTGTGATTGTTTGTGAAATGGCATTCAACAATAACAATTCTTTCAATCCGAACATGAATCCATATTTCACACCAACTCCATTTGATTCGGATAATTCCAACCCGGCGTTTTACAATATGCACCAACCAAATACACCGGGTTGGCCTTATCCGAATCAATACAACCCATACCCACATTCTTATGACTATAATTTCCAAAATAATTTCAACTCGTCACAGAGTCAATGGGGATTCACTTCCCCGAGTTTACTTATCAACCTCCTTGTCCCCCATGTCCACCTTGTTCATCATATTCACCTTATCCACAATATTTATTCCCCGATTTCGCTTCTTATACTCCTTTTTTTGAACCACCAATTAAAGAAAAATCTGAGTTACTAAAGAGTTTAGAAGCCAATCTACAGAGGGCCGAGCAACAACTTCAAGAAACATTGGCCTCTCCAATTCCATAGTATTTTCAAGAGTTTTACTCAGTTCCACCTCCTCATAATGAACAATCATTTGCCTTGGAAACGAGTAAAGAACTCTTGTGTGAGTCCAAGCTTCAATCTCCACACATTTTTGACTCACATTATTCACAAATTTTCAAAACCAAGATTCTTATACTCCCATTCTAGAGCAACCACTTGGAGATACATCATATCTAGATAAGAGTTTGGATATCTTGCAGGAGTCTTTATTACAATGTCAAAAATCACATGCCGAGTCTATCAATAAGGTGGAAGAACAATTGAGTCAATTGGTTAACATTCTTAGGAATTAGGAAACTCTATCTTATCAACCTTTGACCAATTCAACTATGCCAAACTCTATTAATATGACCCAAGACTCTTGTCATTTTGGAAATCAAGATTCAATTTCAGCACACCCACCTGAACTTGTCCAAACTTTAAATCCCATTGACATTTTGGTAAGTTATCCTTTTCCTGAAATTAAACTTGAGCATGAATATGATTATGAACCTCAAATTAGTGATTCAATTCTACTTCCTGATTCAATTATGACTCCGGTATCTTCACCTGATTTCAATCCTTTTCCCGAGTCAGTTTTGAATCCTGTACCAATTCATTGTGAAATTGAATCACCAATCATTCATGATGATCATATTGAACTTGACCAATTTTATACATTTGAAAGTCTCATTGATAAATTGGCAAGTTCTCATTTTTGTGGAATTGAACTGAATGAGGAATGTGACTTTGATCCTCCAATTTGTGATCTTGTTCAAATTCCAGAATCACTATTGACTCCTGTTATGTTACCCAATTTGAGCAACATTTTAGAGTCAGTTTTGATTCCCATACCTGTCATTCCTGAACTTGAATCACCACTCTTAGAAAGTCACATTCAATCATGGGGAAATGAATGTGGACTTAAGCTTCATCTTCTTGATTTGGACCCACTTCCTGAACCGATCTCGACTCCCGAACCTTTACTTGACTTGAGTCATTTTTTTTAGTCGATATTAGTTCCTGTACTTCCTGAGTCCAAATCAATCATTCCATTCTGGGACAAGGATTTTGAAAAATTTAACTCTGAAATATTTTGAAAATTTGAAAATTGGATGGGGTTAAATTGTTAATAAAAATCATTCATGCATACATCTTTTTAGTGGGTTGTATTATGGAGGTTTCTGGTGGGTTCCTCCGGACTCCACACAAGAATGATTGGGTCGCATTTCGTGGACCAATCAGACCGCCACCGGAACCACCACCTTGAGGTGATTTTTCCTTCCCTCTCTATTTGTTTCATGCATACATATATCACGATGCATGAGGACAATGCATGAGATAAGTGTGGGGGAGGGTTTACTAACTTAGAGTTTTTTAGATTTTCTTTCTTTTACACTTCTTTTAGGATACTTTTAGAAATCTTTTCTTTTGTATAGGAATTTTCTCTTTCTTTAAAAACTTTTTGAAATAAGAGACAAAGTTTTGATCTATTTTTTAAGAAAATTAAGATGATCTTAGAAATTAAGAAAGTCTTAATTATGACATCTTAAACCTAGTCAAAATAATGGATCTTGTTTAAAATTATAGGCTAAGTAAGATAAATTGGGGAGATAATTTTATCTTGAATTTTTTACCTTAGATAGTATGCACATCGCACTTACACAATTTTTGGGATGGAAATAAAGACCTAAAATGCCATAAAGTAAATAAAAGAAAAAACATCACTTATTAAGCTGGATAACTATGCCTCAAGAAGCATGATTATTCACGCCTAACGGTGGTCAAAAGAATCAAATAATCCCCCTTAGTTTTGTGGCCTTGTTTACTCGAGTCCTTTAACCCGAGGGATGTTTTCTCATCTGGTGCCCTAGGACCGTCTGGTTTGGGAGTCATCGGTTATAGGCTCGCTACATGGGTGAACTAGAAAGCCTAAGAAAACTAAGGGATGAAGGGAAAAAAAAGAAGAAGAAAAAGAAAAAGAAAATAAATATATAAATAAATGGCTTGATGGTTAGAGTTGAAATCCCAGAAATCTTCACTATCACAATGTGCATATTATCTAGGTTTTATGAAAGATAAAATATTCAATCCAATTTTGAATTCTTACCTTAATTGAAGATAAGATCTTGCATAGAGACTAAGTTTAAGGAAGATTGATTTGTGGTGGACTTATGACCTTAGAACACTTATATTTTTACAAAAATAGTTCAAAAATATATCTCTCTTTCAAAATGTGTTTTCAAAATACTAACATTTGTCTTCTTTCTTTATGGATTTTGTGGGTGTAATCCGCTGAAAACCCTCAGGAGACAACACTCCTCCTCTAGGGTAACTGGAGGTTTAACGGCTTGTTGCACATGCTCAGTGCAATCGCGTCACCTGCGAAAGTGGTGTAATAACATTTGTAGTATAGTTTTTCTTTTCTTGTTTTGCTCGGGACGAGCAAAAGAATAAGTGTGGGGGTGTGATTAGTCTACAATTCTGCATTATTATGTCGCATTCTCTCACCGCTTTATGAATAAATTGTCGATCTAAACCGTGCTTTGGTCTTTATTGCAGGTAGATCCAAAGTCCAAGGCAAAGATGGAATAAGAGCCTAATTCTTCCCAATTTATGGTAATTAATCCCGCATTACTTGGAGGCCAAGTAATGGATTATCTAGAAGATACATCGAATCTAGCCTCCTGCGCTGTCAGACGAATATTCGGGCGAAAGTACCAGAAACGGGATATGCCCTGAACATTCTCGAAGCCAGACGGAGCCACGGACCAAAACCAGGGACCTAAGTCCCTGGTATTGCCGCGGATCCGCGGCAATCCTTGCGGATCCGCGGCAATCCTTGCGGATCCGCGGCATTCCAGTGGAGCCACGCGTCGATTTTCGACGCGTGGCCCCGTCTCGTCTTCTGGATGCTTCTGAGGCCTATAAATAGACCTGCAGAGGGCCAAACCGAGGGCAGTCTTCGTTTTTAGGAGTAGGTCCAGATTTTAGTGTAGTGTAGGTGGGTGTTCTTCATTTCTTGTATTTTTCATTTCTTTTTCTTAGATCATTGTAGTAGGGCTGAGTGATTTCTAGAGAGAGAAAGCAAGGATTGATGTAATAGAGAGTGACACTCTATGTAAAGATGCCTCCTTTCTCTTCCAATGTAATCTCCTTCACCTTCTACATAATTTCTTGCTAGTTTTTCTCCCCCTTATTCGTAGACTTGACCCTTCTGTTGGCCCAAAAGGTTACACTCTTCATTTGTTTAAGTTTTGATGATAATAAACACATAGAGGCTATATGGTACTAATAAGTTGTTTTAGATGAGTTTTAGGTTAGTACCATTCATGATGGATTTTCTTAGCAATTGCAAGGTTTGCAAGGTTTATGATGCTAATAAGGCAAATGGCGCAAGAAGAACTGTTCATAAAAGAGAAGGCTCTAGATTGGTATAGCATGTCTCAAAGACTTCATTGTGGCTCAGAGATTTTTTTTTGTTTTATTCTTATAGTTTGTTAAAAAATAGTGAATAGGTTTGAAGCTCAAAATTTCCTACACACTAGTTTTTGTGCACATGACTTTTTCTAAAAGAAATTTCTCCTATATGCAAAATATTTTTTTAACATATTTTATTATTTACAAACTCTATTTTATATGTATACCGTTTTGATCATAAGTACTTTGAAAAATTATCAAGATCTTTAAAACATTTTTCAAAAAAATCTGATTTTGGCCTGTTGCGGTCGACCGGCTCTGTTTCAGGTCAGAACAGTCGACCGACCGGTCGACCGGGCTTCTGACTGTTTGGGTGCATGCATGTGTGCACGTCTTACGGTCGACCGGGTGGTCGACCGGACCCCATTTCGGTCAACGACCTTCAGCCGACTGAAAGTCCTCTACTTTCTTTTTGTTTCGGTCGACCGAGCGGTCGACCGTGGGCCGGCAACGGCTAAATTTTTTGAAAACCCGGTCGACCGGCCGGTCGACCGAGAGCTGGATTTCAGCCTTAACGGCTAGTTTATTTAACACGTTTTAAAACGTGTATTTTGTCTCTAAACGAGTTTAGGGGCTGGTTTTGGGTCAAATAGTTCCTAATTATTTGTTATAATAATTTACTCTTTAATCCCTACCTCTATCCTATAAATAGGGATGATTAGGGCTGAGGTAATAATAACAATCTTTTGCAAAAAGTATTCAAGTTTAAGGCTTTCAAAAGAAGTTTTTTGTTCTCTGTTTTTGTGCTCAAAATTCTCTCTTTTCTGAAGTTTTTGGTTCAAAACTCTCTTCAATTCTATTTTCCTTTTCACTTACAAAACTTGAGCTTCAATCCTACACATTATTCTCTAGGGTTTTTGTAAGGGAAAAAGGTTTTCAAAGAGGGTTTGTGGTCTTTTGATCACCAAGACATTCTTGTACTTGTGGCTCTACTTCCTCTGGATTAGAGGAGTGTGATTGAGGAGTTGGGTACTCTGGTGTGGTTATAACTCTTTGTGAAAGTTATAGTGGTTGAAAAATCCTTCTGGGTGAAGGCGGGGACGTAGAGCTGGGTGCTCGAGCCTCGAAACAAATCTCTGTATTTGCCATTGGTTTACTTGCTTCATTAATTGCTTTATATTCATTGCTTTATTTACTTGCTTCATAATTGTAGGCTGTCTAAAAATGACTAACAGACCAGCCATTAAGGAAGCAGAATCTCAAGCTCTAGACGCGAGGAATCGATGCTCGCGTCTCAGCATTAAGACGCGTTGGCTCTACACCCGCGTCTCAACGTTCAGACGCGTCGGCCAGAAGCCCGCGTCTCAGCATCAAGGCGCGTTGGCCCGACGCCCGCGCCTCAGCATCCAGACGTGAAGGCCTGAAGCCCGCGTCTCAAACTTCAAGGCGCGTTTGGCTCGACGCCCGCGTCTCAAACTTCAAGGCGCGTTCGGCCCAACGCCCGCGTCTCAGTTGCAACTGCCCTGATTGCGGGGCCAGTCACCGCGCATGTAGCGGGTAGTGGCCCCTCATTCGGGAGCGTTTTCAGGAGGCACCTTCACCCCCTGAGACCCCTATAAATAGCCTTGTTTGCTATGAAGAGGGGATCGAAGCTTTGGCGAAGATCGGAGTTTTGAAGGGAGAGAGCTTTGAGATAAGGCATCATCAAAATCGATCCAGGCAAGAGGATCATCAAGAGGGAAACACGACTCTTCAGCGAGCTTACTGAGTACTAGCCGCTCTTCGCCTACCTCCTCTTTGAGAGTTTTGGTAGACGGAGCTGAGTTACTCTTTCTACCGACCGAAGAGAAGACCCCCGACGGTCCAGGACGGTCATCTGGTCAACGGAGAACAAGATTCACTCTCCATCGCCACACGAAGAACCCAGCCTTAAACAAAGGGAAGATTCAGACATCCTCCCTCCCTTGTAACTGGAAAAGAAGGAAGAGTAGTTCTTTTGGTTGTAATCGTTTCGCTTGAATCAAGGAAATCTTTTACAGCTAAAACCACTTTCTCTGACCACCAGGATTTTCCCGCCCCTACAATAATCATTGCTATATTGTCGATCAATACTCACACAACAAGATTGCATTGTGCACCTCAAACTCTTATCTAGAGGAATCACGAGGATGGAGTTCAGAGCCCATCACGGGGTATTCGGCTTCTAGTCTTTTTTCAAGTGATCGTTGGTCATAACTTTTAAATTTGTGCATTGATTAACATTATCACCTATTCACCCCCCTCTAGGTGATTTCATCTTCCTATTAGTAGACTTTACCCTTTCTATCGTTGACTAATATAATATCTAGTCGACTTATCAAAGTCCTATAGTCGACTAAGTCTTGTCCAAAAAAGATATCAACTTTCTGTTTCTTGACTGTTAGCAGAATTCGTCGACCTATCAACATTACTAGTCGACTAATACATGTTGTAGTCG
The DNA here is from genome assembly GCA_038442645.1 of Agave tequilana. Classification (NCBI taxonomy): domain Eukaryota; kingdom Viridiplantae; phylum Streptophyta; class Magnoliopsida; order Asparagales; family Asparagaceae; genus Agave; species Agave tequilana. The sequence goes on along the minus strand of JAVJIF010009517.1, from coordinate 117,538 downwards.
ACTAATAATTTTTGCTGGTCGACTAATAGTAGTTTCCAGAGACTTGCATATCTGTATCAGTCTTGATATAGTTGACTTGCTTTCTTGATTAGTCGACTAACCCAGGAAAATCTTGTTCCCCTAGTCGACTTACTCCCTACCCTAGTCGATTTATAACAGTTTCTGACTGTTAAACAATTATTGATTTTCTGGTGTTTATCCAACATTTTGATATCCAAATTTGTCCTGATAACTGCCCTAACTGACGATAGATTTTAGCTATAAATAGGGATATTATCCTAGGCTAAACATACCAATTAAAATCATTAGTTTTTCTGTCCAAACTCTATTAAAAAAAATCTGTTTTCAGAAAACTAGTTCCACTATCATTTCTTCACACAAATTCAAATCCTCTAGTGAAGACTTCTGAGAGTCTACCTATAAGAGTTCTTGTTCATGATCACATACAAGTTTCAAGACTTATAGGATTGACTGTAATAGCTCAAAGAGAAGTATTGTACAAGAGCGTCTTCTCGGTACAGAAGAGAAGTTGTACAAGGTGTTGTTGTCTTCTTGGTGTAAAAAGAATTATACAGATTTGGCAAAGGTTATTTGTCAAGTAGTGTACAAGGTGTTTATTTTGGGTTTACAAAATCAAGGATAAGAAAAATCTCAAGCGGGTTGCTTGGGGACTGGATGTAGGTCACGAGGACCGAACCAGGATAAAATCCCTTGTGTTTGCGTTTGCATATTTTCTGAGATTTATTTTCTTTCTTGCAAGTTATTTTATTTAATGCTAATTATCTTTGTTCTAGTGCTGTGTTGACATAATATTTTAGATCCTACATAACGCGGCAAAGCATCTTCAATCTGCGAAAAGACACATCCAATATGATTAGAAAAATACTTAAAATAATTTAAACTTGGAGATTCATCAAGTAAAGACTCTTCAAAAGATTGCTCAGTTGGTGTCTCATCAAAAGCGTAGACACTCAAGTCAAGGTTTTTCTCTTTCAAAAGGAACTCTAGTTTTGAGTCCAACTTTTAAACTTCAGGTAATTCAATGCTTTTGGGGGGATCTAGAGGAGACTCTGGTTCAAATGTGTCTCAGAATCATCAGGGGGACAGTGGATTGGTCGTCCAGACGGCTGATCAGTCGTCTTCTTTGAACTTCTGACATTGAAATTTTGTTTGTAGTTTCCTGCTTTCTCATCTTCCTGGTATGTGGTCTCTGTTATTGTTTCTTCTTCCTATGGTACTGAAAAGTTTGCGACAAGTATCATCATATAATTGCAGTAACACTCTGGCTCCTCCTCAATGAATGGTTCTTCCTCTTTATGTTCTCAACCTCTTCTTACTGCTGCTTCAAGACAATTTGCTTCTCTTTCTCTTTGGGATTTATTTTGGGATAACTTGGTGATAAAGAGTCTTTCTCAATAATCTGTAAATAAGTTCTATTGAAGCTTTTGGAAATTCTATTGAGGCTTTTCATAGCTTTCTCTAATCTAGACTTCTTCTGTTGGAGTTAAAAATATTGAGGCTCAAACCATATGATTGTTGTAATTACACTAAAGGTTTTGAGGGTTTTTATGATCTTCTTGATTAGTTTCTAAATTACATATTTCATATCATATCTTTATATTTATTTAATATTAAATCCTGTTAATAACACCTGTCTAGTATGTTTCTAGGTCCATGGCATGAAATGAAGAAGAAGCCAAAAAATCCCATTTAATTTGTGATTAAAAACCTACAAAAATAACCATTGACCTTGAACGTCAAAACTGGGTGCTCAAATGCAGGATCCAAAAAGTACAGCCGACAGGTAGACAAGCGGGGAGCATGCAGCAGGCAGTACCGCGCGCGCGGCCCCGCAAATGCCACAGAAACACGACAAAAGCCGCGTTTCTATGGCAAGAGCTTGGAGCCGCGTGTCGTGATTTGATGAGCGGCTCCGTACACGCTCCCAGGTGCCCGTTTCACCTATATATACCCTGAAATTTTCAGAGCTGAGGAGAAAGGAGTTTGAGGATAGTTTTTAGGGTTTTCTTCTCCATGTTGTAGTTTTCAGGGTAGTTTAGGTTAGTCTTCTTCTTCATCCTCTTTGTATTTTTCATTTCTTATAGATCTTGTAATAGGAAAGAGAGTAGTACATGGTGGAAAGTAAGAGTGCTTGTAATGTAGGGTGACACTCTATGAAAGGATCTCTTTTTATCTCTATTTGTTTTCTTCTCTCTAACTCCTTTATATGCTTAGCTAATTTTCTTCTCATGATAACTAACTACCAACCACTAACCTGCTAACTTCTTACTTAATAATCCACATGAATCTAATAGCCTCTACTTGGTCTTATGGTCTTATTTTTGCTAGAGCCATTGATGGCTCATGATGAAGGATTCTAACACTCTAACATTCTAACTGTCTAATAAGCTAACATTACTTTATTTTAAGCTTACTCTTGTTTAGTTTTGATGGTTTAAGTGTAACTTGCACTTATTTGTTGAGTTTGGATGTGATGAGTTATCTTATGGGTCATACTTTGAAATACTCTTGAACCAAGAACTAGTGATGACCAAGGATGCATGTGAGGTAACAATCACTAAGAGGTTCGGATGGTTAACGGTGCCATTAGCAGTTAGTAGGCATGAGTTTTCTTTTCTTTTTACTTTGTTTTAGAAATTATTTCAAAAACCGCAAATATCTTCTCTTCAGTGTTTCTATCTTTGTTTCCACCGTACACTTCTCTTTTCATTCTTTGTTTTCTTTTCGTTTAATTCTTTAAAATATAGAAGAACTATTAACACACACGTGAACATACCTAGCCTCTATGCTATAATGGAAGTATCAAGGAAGCCAAAGTACACACACTTTAAATTATGATTTCAAAACATACACTTTTCGTGCGCGGTTTTCCCTCGAACAAATTTTGGGGCCGTTGCCGAGGATGAGAATGGTTTGATTTCACGTTTTTGTTAACTTTTATTCTATTTTTGGTGTGTAGGTCAAATTTTTAGTATTGCAGAAGTCCACACTTGCTTTTGTGTGGTTGGGTAAATTCTTGTATATTACTATATTCTTCTACTAGTTTCGTTTATATTACCTATGCCCTATAATAATTTTAAGATCTAAAGTACGATACTTGGATGCTTTAAAATGGTTAGACATTTGTATCTAGGCGCGTGTCAATTTTCATTCTGATATACTGTATTTTATTCTTTTACTGTGGTGGTCTGGACTGAGGTGTACATATGACATTGCATATAACATAGGACAAACACGTGGGTGATTTACTCGCTTTGTGCGTTCGTTTTTTCTATATTGCACATTTGCACAAATTAAAATTAAGGGCAAAACCCAACATAAGATAAGGTGGGAAAGTCATTACTCTTCCATAACCCAACAATCACCTCCCCCCACTCACACAACCCAAGCCTAAATAAAATTTCTAGATGTTGGCCCCTAAGGACATCTCGGACTCATTTAAGAGATTGATCTAAGGGAGAAGTTGTTAGAGTTTGATTCTTGTCAAATCGGTATCAAAGGTTGGGGATTGAGAGGCGAAACCTCAAAAAACAGTGGTTTGGCCCGTTGCTCCGGCACGGATACCTCCCACTGGTCTTGCCCCTACCTGACCGATTAACTTGTGGTCAGATTATTATAAGGTACCCCTCGTGGACAGTCTAACCAGTTTGTAGTCGTCTAGGTCTAAATCAACCCAAGTATAGCTTGTTTTCTTTTTTTTCTTTTTCTTTATTTGTTTGATTTGCTTGTTTTTGTTTCGGTTTTTTTAACATCTTTGTGTTATGAATTATAATTATAATTAATTCAATATATATAGTGATTCATACTTCACTCTAACCTCTTTTGACTTGAATAATACCAACCCTGTATTTCATAACTCAAACCAACCAAGCATGCCAGATCAGTCTAATCCGATTCAATATATGTCATAGTCCCAATACTATGAACAAGATTGGAATAATCATTACCAGTCTTCACAGAGTCAGTGGGGATACAACTCTCCCAAGTCATATGGTCAACCACCTTACCAACATTCAGCTTCATATACTCCTTCTCTCGAACAACTATTAGAAGAATCAATTGACTGGAAAAAAGGATGGAAGCCTTAGAGGAACTTGAGCGACGAATTCAAAATCTAGAAAACTCGAAATTCCATCAAGTTTCAAATCAAGATCCTTACTCCATTTTTCTTGTCCCACAATAAGAAGAACATACTGACTTAGAAAAGTGTACGGAATCCATGATTCAATTCCAAAGCGATCCTTTCAATATGATAGAAGCTAGACTTAGTCGATTGGAAAAGATGTGTAGGAATAAGAAAACTCTCCCTACCCAATCTTTGACTATTCCTAACACTTCTAACCTTATTAATGAAAACCAAGAATCATGAAATCTTGAAGACTTTGACCAAGATTCAATTTCACTACAAAATCTTGAACTTGATTCAAATCAACCCATTAACAAATTGGCAAGTTTTTATTTCAATGAAATTGAACTTGAATATGAATGTGAACCAGACTCACCACTTTGTGATTCAATTTCAATCTTTGAATCTATGTTAACTGCGATATCCTTACCCAAGTTAGACCCATTGCCCGATCCAACATTAATTCCTGTATCCATGGATTTTGAAATTGAATCATTTCTTTTGGATAGTAACATTGTAAATCACCTAGAGGGGGGTGAATAGGTGATGATGCTAATCTTGAAACTAAATGCGCTAAATGCGGAAGCTTAAAACAAATTTACACAAACACTTAATACAACACACAAGTGTAGCCGAATTCCCCGTGAAGGGCTCTGGTCAACTCCTCTTGATTCCCCTAGATATGGGTTGAGGTGCTATATGAAGCTCTTGTGGTTAAGTACAAGTGAGGCACACACAAACAACCAAGCATATAAGATGAATAGGCAATAAGAATATATGCAAGGCACAACACAAGCAAATATGATATGATGCTAAGAATAATACTTTGCACAAATAAAAGAGAGAGAGGGTTAAGAGAGACAATGGATCAAACGCTAACAACAAGATATGTTTCGAGGTTCGAGCCCCTAGCTCTACATCCCCGCCTTCACCGAGAAGGATTTCTAATTCACTATCTCCCACCGAGGGAACCTCCACCGAGGAGGATTTGTTACAACAAAGGGAGTACCAAACTCCTCTCTCAAAACACCGCCTCACAACCGAGGGGTAGGCCCGTTGCCAAACAACCAACACCTCTACCGAAGAGGGTTTACAAACCAATCTCCACCTCTCACTAGAGAGAGCAAACCACAAGCCTCAACCTCTACCAAAGAGGGAGCAAACCAATCACCCGATCAATCTCTACCAAAGAGGGATACAACAAAAGCAAGGGTGTACAACTTGGAGGTTTCCACAACCTCAAACAATCTCTCTTTTCTTCTTTTCCACAAAACAAGATCCTAATAGAATAGGATAGAAGATAAGGCTCAAGTATGGAAAAACTAAGTATTTTGATCAAAGAAATACTCTTGGGAAAACACCAAAAATGATATAGAAATTTTAGCTCAAAAATAATTCCCAAAACCTAATTTCTTTGAAATAGACAAAACACTTAAAACAAAATAAATGAAGCTTTTTGCTCTTTAAACTCTTTTGAAAACTTGTTTTTAAAACCAGAGAATGGGGAAATTTTTGCTCTAGAAAATCCTGGCTAAAACCCCCAAGAAATGGGGTATTTATAGCCCAAACAGAAAACTAGCCGTTAGGCTGATCTGGCAGCCTGACAGGCATGCGGTCGACCGGCCCGGTCGACCACCAACGGTCAGAAAAGTGACCGTTGGGGCATCCGGTCGACCGTCCGGCCGACCGCCCAAATACAGAGAGCAAAGCTCTCTGGTCCGGTCGACCGCCAGGTCGGCCGGCCCAGTGTCTGCCAGACGTGCACAAGGCTGTGCACGTCGGTCGACCGCAACGGTCGACCAGCCTTTGGTGCGGTCGACCGTACGGTCGGCCGTCCTGGCCTGTCAGCCACTGTTCTGGGTCAGAAAAACACTTGTTAAAAATATTTTAATAAATCTAATAAAACTTGTAAAAATCCCCAAAAATAGTTTTATCATTTTGCATTGAAACATAAACATGTGATAAAAAGTTTAGCTCAAATATCAAGCATATGAACTATTTTTGTGTTTAAACATTTTTACCAAAAACCAAAACTTGTATTTTTATCAAACTTGGATTTTTCAATACATGAATAGGATAGTCAAAATAAGTTTGTTTAAAAGTTAAGCATGCATGTATAGAAAGAATACATCTACTATACATAAACCAATTAAACTTGTTTTGATCAACTATTCATGAAAACCAAATCCAAAACATAAAACTTGTGTGTGTTGTGCACTTGAGCATATCAACTATTCTTATCTTTACACATGGATCTAAAACACACTAAACACTATGATACCTAAGTCTTCTTGACGATCTTCATCTTCAAGTTGACTCGGTCCAAACTCCGTGATCCAACGAGCATGGCTATGTATCATCTTGACGCTCGGGCCCGGGAATCACCAAGTGAAGGCTTCCAAACTCCTCTTTTTGAAGCAATCACCAACTAATATCTTGATTAATGATCTGAAACTAAAATCACAAGATTATTAGTAAATATAACTACATGAGTTAATCATCATCAAAACTAGAGAGGAAGGCCTCCGGGCCAACAATCTCCCCCTTTTTGATGATGACAAAACTCATGGAGTTATATATGCATGGATTAAAGTTTTGCTTCAAAGAAGCTCCCCCTTAACTCATGTATAAACAAATAAACAATAAATATGCAATGAATAACAATGCATAATCATGCATAAACAATAAAAGGTTCTAGATACCAATGAAATGTTCAAAAACAAAACATGCTCTAGATACCAATTAAAATTAAACTAAATTAAACTTAATATATGCAAAACATAAATATGCATATATAAACCAAAATCTTTCTCCCCCTTTTTGTCAATCATCAACAAAGGGGTAAAAACAAAAAAAAAAACAAAATCTTCTCCCCCTTTTTAATACAAAGAAACAATCATCAATAAGGGGTAAATAAAGACAATGTTCTCCCCCTTTTTGTCTAAAACAAAAACAAAACCAAATAGGGGTGACAATCAATTAAGGTACCAATTGAAAATATGTCAAAGTAGTATCTTGATACTAATTGAAAGTAAACATAGATCAATCAACAAATGGTATTTGCTATATACATTCATGAAGAGGAAGATGTGAAGCTTCCCTACATAGATACATTACATGAAGGAGGGATGACAAGCCCTAATTCACATAACAAACACTATGTAATGCATAAGAGGAGATGTGAAGCTCCCCCTACATACGTGTACCAAATAAAGAAGAGATTGTCAAGCTCTTCAATACAAGATACACTCATCATGAATCTATATGTAGAAGAGATGTTAAGCTCTCCTTGCATATAGGCAATATAAATCAAAACTTTTGAATTTAAATTTTTAAAACAAAATTTTGAGATACCAATTTTTAAAACATTCAAATAAACATCTTGATATCAAAAAGAGTATTTTTCTTTTTAAGTATATGATATCAATTTAAAATTTTTATTTTCTATCATAAAGTTAGGGAGTGGAAATACAAATACCAATTGTAAACATGAAAATCGAATTTTCTCCCCCTTTATGAAATACCAACAAAACACATGTATAGGCTTGAAATAAGATACCAATTGAAATTGAATCAATTGAAACAAGGTTAAAACTCAAGCTTAGCATAAACACAAACATATATATGTATGAAAATTAGATACCAATTGAAATTGATATTCTTGGAATTGAAAACATACATACATACATACAAACATATATGAGTATACAAGAAAAGTAAAAATTGATACCAATTGAAAGAATTTCAATGATACTAATTGAAACAACAATAATGATCAAGTGTATACATCATATAACTACCACCCAACCATGTTCAAGTTAAAATGATTTTCAATATAAAACATACATGAGCATGATCTCCCATCCAACCACCCATGGATGGTAGGGGTTTTCAAAAAATAGATTTGAAAATTAAAGTGTGTTTGAAAACTCTACCAAAATGAAGAATACCGCAACTAGTTAAATGAAAAAACTTGTAAACTAGTACGAAATCCTTCAAGTAAGGAATAAAACAAAATTATTTTTCATGAAACATGAAATTCACAAAATAGTCAACACTCATAATCAATTAAGCATAAATATAACTCATGAAAACAAACACATGAGTAAACAATAAATGTGAGTGTACAAATACAATGTGAAGAACATGATCATGAAAGATGGACAATATGCTCAATATTCCTTGAAACATGAAAACATGAAAATCATCAAAACTATTTAATCTTCAAGGTATATGTATATCCTATACAAATTAAAGTATACATACATATCCAAACATAACGAGTCCACAAAGATATATGCATTAAGGCACGTAGCTCAAAAGGATGTATATGTATAACAATAATTTGGATAAAATGGACATATACATGAAGTTAAACATAAACACAAAAACATGAAACAAATCCAAAAATGGGAATACAAGTTTAAAATGTTTGAATCATCAAAATTAGACTATACTAGCACATCTAATGGGAACAAATAAGCATTCAAGCACAAACATATATAGATTTATTTGTGACCCACTATATGTACAAGTATAAATCCTAGTCTTAATGAAAACTAACATTTAAACATATATTCAAAACATGAAGCATCAAAACAAAAAAAATTCATCATGATAAACAAAAAATGATTATTATGTAAATCCACATGTTATTAAACCTATGATAAACATGATAGCTAAAATAAATGGTGAGAACACAAAATATGGGTCCGTATAAACATGGGTGTCTCAAAAGGGCTATACATGCATGTCAAGGGTCTAATAATCATGGCATTTTCATAATGATCATATAAACAACAAAACATGTTATAAATAATGAACATGAAAAGCATGTAAATGAAACGGGAGTAAAGGATTGTCACCAAAACCGAAGAAGCAACTCTCCTTGTCTCCAAAAATGGTGGTCTTCCCACCAAACCTCCCTTGAAAGTGATGCATCCAAATGATTTTCATGAAGCTCGGAACGCATCCACTCCAAGATACCGCTACTCTCACGTCATGCGAGAGCCCACTCCTACACCAAATACAAGAGGGGTGGTCTTTGGTACCCATAACTTTTTGGGTCCATGGGGGTTAGTATCATTCCTAACCCACAAATTTATTTGCTAAATTAGAAACATGTATACGATCATAACAAAATTTAGCAAGGTGGCCCTTACGTCCACAATGTGTACAAGTATACACATGAGCATACATGTGCTGGTGGTGACCGTGAGGAGCATGTGTATGCCGTGGAGGGTGTGCATGAATAGATGGAACTTGTTTCTTTCGAAATAAGGTTTCCAAACGTGTATGGCCCACTACACATTGGCTCAAAGTGGAGCCCAAACAATCAACGCTCTTCTTAAGCAAAGATATATCATTGTTAATTAAAGAAGAAGTGTGGCATGCAATAGGTGAAGTGTGTGATACTACCCTAGCATGGCAAACATATGAAGAAATATCATTTTTCAAAGATTTATTTTTATTTAAACAAATTTCTAATTCTTTTGAAATAAAATCAATTTCTCTTTTAAAAGAATCATTTTCTCTTAAAACAAATTCAACTTTTGAAGACAAAACATCATTATTCTACAAAAGAGTTTCACAATCATTTTTAGATTTTAAAACATTATTTTCTTTAAGTGCAAGTTCTAATTGAGATCTCAATGAATCTCTTTCATTATAGACCTCAACCTTCTCTTGCAAAACATTATTAAGTCTAGAATGTAAACTTTTATTTTCTTTTTCAAGGCCTAGACTTTTCTTTTTCAAAACTTTATATTTTTCTATTAATTTTTCACAAACAATGGAAAGTTCTTCATTTAAGGCATGGGCATCATAATCATCACATGAAGAACTAGAATCAAAACTATCTAGTTAAGTTTCCGATTGTACCTCAAGGGAGTCATTCCCTTGGATCATATAGCATTGTGAATCGGATTCTCCACTAGTCTCCTCCTCTTGTTGGATTGGCATTTGAAGCTTGGAGGTGGTGGTGGTTGTCAACTTGTTCCACACTACAAAGGCGGAATCAAGATTAGAAACATGCATAAGATAATCTTTAGGTGGCGTGCTTCTAATGTCCTCAAGGGCTTGTGCATTGGCCCCTATATGCTTGCTATCACTATGGTAGGATTCCTTGGTAATGGCAAGATAAACTTTTGTCCTAGAGTTGTAAATAAACGCACATCCTAATCTTCCAAACAACAATGTTGGAAGGGTCAAACATAGGTGGGGTCATGAAGTCCATGGATGTAAACTATATGTGTGCAAACAAGCAAATGTGCAAATGCAAATGGTAGATTAGCAAACAAAGGATCTCACTCCTAGGATGTTAAGCCTAAGTATCAGGAGGGTAGGCTCTGATACCAATTATAAATCACCTAGAGGGGGGTGAATAGGTGATGATGCTAATCTTGAAACTAAATGCGCTAAATGCGGAAGCTTAAAACAAATTTGCACAAACACTTATACAACACACAAGTGTAGCCGAATTCCCCGTGAAGGGCTCTGGACTAACTCCTCTTGATTCCCCTAGATATGGGTTGAGGTGCTATATGATGCTCTTGTGGTTAAGTACAAGTGAGGCACACACAAACAACCAAGCATATAAGATGAATAGGCAATAAGAATATATGCAAGGCACAACACAAGCAAATATGATATATGATGCTAAGAATGATGCTTTGTACAAATAAAAGAGAGATAGGGTTAAGAGAGACAATGGATCAAACGCTAACAACAAGATATGTTTCGAGGTTCGAGCCCCTAGCTCTACATCCCCGCCTTCACCGAGAAGGATTTCTAATCCACTATCTCCCACCGAGGGAACCTCCACCGAGGAGGATTTGTTACAACAAAGGGAGTACCGAACTCCTCTCTCAAACACCGCCTCACAACCGAGGGGTAGGCCCGTAGCCAAACAACCAACACCTCTACCGAAGAGGGTTTACAAACCAATCTCCACCTCTCACTAGAGGGAGCAAACCACAAGCCTCAACCTCTACCAAAGAGGGAGCAAATCAATCACCCGATCAACCTCTACCAAAGAGGGATACAACAAAAGCAAGGGTGTACAACTTGGAGGTTTCCACAACCTCAAACAATCTCTCTTTTTCTTCTTTTCCACAAAACAAGATCCTAATAGAATAGGATAGAAGATAAGGCTCAAGTGTGGAAAAACTAAGTGTTTTGATCAAAGAAATACTCTTAGGAAAACACCAAAAATGATATAGAAATTTTAGCTCAAAAACAATTCCCAAAACCTAATTTCTTTGAGATAGACAAAACACTTAAAACAAAATAAATGAAGCTTTTTGCTCTTTAAACTCTTTTGAAAACTTATTTTTAAAACCAGAGAATGGGGAAATTTTTGCTCTAGAAAATCCTGGCTAAAACCCTCAAGAAATGGAGTATTTATAACCCAAACAGAAAACTAGCCGTTAGGCTGATCTGGCAGCCTGACAGGCATGCGGTCGACCAGCCCGGTCGACCGTCAACGGTCAGAAAAGTGACCGTTGGGGGCATCCGGTCGACCGTCCGGCCGACCGCCCAGATACAGAGAGCAAAGCTCTCTGGTCCGGTCGACCGCCCGGTCAGCCGGCCCAGTGTCTGCCAGACGTGCACAAGGCTGTGCACGTCGGTCGACCGTGCGGTCGGCCGTCCTGGCCTGTCAGCCACTATTCTGGTCAGAAAAACACTTATTAAAAATATTTTAATAAATCTAATAAAACTTGTAAAAATCCCCAAAATAGTTTTATCATTTTGCATTGAAACATAAACATGTGATAAAAAGTTTAGCTCAAATATCAAGCATATGAAACTATTTTTGTGTTTAAACATTTTTACCAAAAACTAAAACTTGTATTTTATTAAACTTGGATTTTTCAATACATGAATAGGATAGTCAAAATAAGTTTGTTTAAAAGTTCAGCATGCATGTATAGAAAGAATACATCTACTATACATAAACCAGTTAAACTTGTTTTGATCAACTATTCATGAAAACCAAATCCAAAATATAAAACTTGTGTGTGTTGTGCACTTGAGCATATCAACTATTTTTATCTTTACACATGGATCTAAAACACACTAAACACTATGATACCTAAGTCTTCTTGACGATCTTCATTTTCAAGTTGACTTGGTCCAAACTCCGTGATCCAACGAGCACGGCTATGTATCATCTTGACGCTCGGGCTCGGGAATCACCAAGTGAAGGCTTCCAAACTCCTCTTTTTGAAGCAATCACCAACTAATATCTTGATTAATGATCTGAAACTAAAATCACAAGATTATTAGTAAACATAACTACATGAGTTAATCATCATCAAAACTAGAGAGGAAGGCTTCCGGGCCAACAAACATTTCATTGATGGGAATAGAATGTGAAATTAAATTCTTTGATTTGGACTCAACTTTTGAGCCTAAACCGACTCTCGAGCACAAAATTGATTTTTTCGAGTTAGTATTGGATCTCGAACATTTCATTTCAAAGTCCAAGTCAACTATTTCACAAAATCACATTCTATTGCTGGATCAAGGTATTGACCAGAATGACTCAGTGATGATCTTTAAAGATTGGTCATGTAAAGAAAATAATTTTCATGATAGGATCTTGCATGATCCAATTCAAATTGGGGATTATAAATATGTAAATAGAAAAGAAGTCAATAAAGATGGATTCCATGGGCTACCACATTATCTTGATTGGGTAGCAACGCTTTGCCCAATCACACCACCACCGGAGCCACCACCATGAGATAATTTTTCTTCCCTTTCCATTTGTTTCATGTATATACGCATTCACGATGCATTGAGGATAATGCATGAGAGTCGGGGAGGGTTACTAACGTAAGTTGTTTTAAATTTTTTTCTTTTACACTTCTTTTTTAGGAAATTTTTAAAAATTTTCTTTTGAATAAAAAACTCTTTTCTTTTCCTTTTACAAAACTTTTTGAAATAAGAGAATAGTTTTGATTTATTTTTAAGAAAATTAAGGTTATCTTAGGAATTAGGAAGAACTAAATTTATGAATTTTTAAACCAAGTTAAAATAAGAGATCTTGTTTAAATTTATGGATAAGAAAGTAAGATTGGAAAGATAATTTGATCTTAAATTTTTTGCCTTAGATATATGCACTTCACACTTACATAATTTTCTGGGATTGAAATAAATACTGAAAATGCCATAAAAAATTAAAAAAAATAAAATGATGATAATAAAAATCACTTATTAAAGTGGGTAATTATGCCTCAGGAAGCATGATTTATTCAGGCCTAAATCGGTGGATGAAAAATAAAATAATCTATTTTAGTTTTGTGGCCTTGTTTACTCGAGTATTTAAGCCCGAGGGATGTTTTCTCATCTGTTGCCCTAAACTATCTATTTGGGAGTCTCCGGCTAAGGGCTCACTACCCGGGTAAATAAGAAAGCCTAAGAAAATTAAGGGAAGAAAAGAAAAAAATAAATCTACACAAATAAATGGCATGAAAATTAGAGTCAATATCCCAAAAATCTTCACAATTCACAAAGTGCATATTTTTCTAAGAGTTTTATGAAAGATCAAAGAAACGATTCAATTTTAAATTCTTACATTTAATTTATAAGAAGATTTTGCATTTAGACTTAGTTTTAAGAAGAATAATTTCTAGTTAATCTATAGTCGTGGATCACTTAAATTTTTGTCAAAATGTTTCAACGCTTTTCTCTATTTCAAAATGCATTTCAATACTAAAATTTGATTTATTACTTTATAGATTTTGTGGGTGTAATCCGCTGAAAACTCTCAGGAGACAAAACTTCTCCTCTAGGGAAAACGTAGAGGTTTAACGACTTGTTACGCACGCTCAGTGTAATCGCGTGACCTGTGAAAGTGGTGTAATAATCTTCTTAGTTAGTTTTTTTTGCTCGGGACAAGCAAAAGATATGTGTGGGGTGTGATTAGTCTCTAAAATTGTATATTTCATACCATATCTTCATATTTATTTTATATTAAATCCTATAAATAACTCCTGTCTTGAATGTTTTTACGTCCATGGCATGAAATGAAGAAGAAGCCCAAAAATCCCATTTAGTTGGTGATTAAAAGCCTACAAAAATAGTCATTGACCTTGGAGGGTAGTTTTGTCAAAACTAGGTGCTCAAATCTAGAATCCAAGAAGTACAACCGACAGGGGGACAAGCGGGGAGCACGCAACAGGCGGGGCCGTGCGAGCGGCCCCAGAAGTGCCGTGGAAACCGAGCAAGAGCCATATTTTCGCGGCAAGAGCTTGGAGCCGCGCGTCATGATTTGATGCGCGGCTCCGTACACGCTCCCTGGTACCCCCTTTCGCCTATATATACCCTGAGATTTCCAGAGGTGAAGGGAAAGGAATATTGAGGATAGTTTTTAGGGTTTTTTCCTCCATGTTGTAGTTTTTAGGATAGTTTAGGTTAGTTGTCCGTCTTTCTCCTCTTTGTGTTTTTCATTTCTTGTAGATCTTATAATAGGAAAGAGAGTACTACATAGGTGGACAGTAAGAGTGCTTGTAATGGAGGGTGACACTCTATGAAAGGTTCTCTCTTTATCTTTATTTGTTTTTTCTCTCAACTCCTTTTACATGCTTAGCTAATTTTCTTCTCAGGCAACTAACTACTAACCACTAACTTGATAACTTCTTACATGATAATCCACATGAATCTAATAGTCTCTACTTGGTCTTGCTCTTGCAAGAGCCATTGATGGCTCATGATGATGGATTCTAACACTATAATATCCAAACTCTCTAACAAGCTAACATTACTTTATTTCATGCTTGCTCTTGTTTAGCTTTAATGGTTTAAGTGTAGTTTGCACTTGTTTGTTGAGTTTGGATGTGATGAGTTATCATATGGATCATGCTTTGAAATACTCTTAAGCCAAGGACTAGTGATTGCCAAGGATACATGTGAGGCAACTATCACTAAGAGGTTAGCATGGTTAGTGGAGTCATTATTAGTTACCATGAGTTTTCTTTTCTTTTTACATTATTTTAGAAATTATTTTAAAAACCACAAATATCTTCTCTTTAATGTTACTATCTTTGTTTTCATCGTACACTTCTCTTTTCATTCTTTATTTTCTTTTCTTTTCATTCTTGAAAATATAGAAGAACCGTTAACACACACGTGAACATACCGGTAAAGCTTCTATCGCTTTCCGTCCCTGTGGGTTCGACCTGTTTAGGCTCTATACTATAACGGAAGTATCGAGGAAGCCAAAGCACACACACTTTAATTCTTGATTTCAAAAAATACACTTTTCAGTGCCCAGTTTTTCCCCGATCACTCTTCAATCCAAATTGTAGGGTGTAGGTGTTGGCATAATATAGACAATGAATATTAGCACGATTGTTTTCCACCCCACTCGTAAACTTGTATTGGCTCATATCCTTGTGAGGACTCTTGATAATTAAAATCCATAAACCTAAAAAGAAAAAGGAAAAGAAATAAAATAAAGATAAAAATAATTTCAAAGTAAAACTAGAGTCAAACGATATTGATATTAATAAAGATAAACAACCCCCTGCAATAATGCCAAAAACATGATGTGCAATTGGCAAGTGCACCAATCATTTACATGTAATAAAGTGATAAGTAGAGTGTCGAACCCACGAGGATTGTCACCTTATTATGTACCAAAGGTGTATTGTCTCAAAGACTTATTTGAAAGAAAGATAAAGATATAAAATTGAAATAGAGTAAAAAGATATTGGTTTTGGACTGGAAAAGTACTAAGGTAATTGATTTCAATAATTTAATAATTCGAATTAATAGGTTAATTATGTTAGTAACTATATCACTCATGTTAACAATCGAAAAATTTTATTTTTTTAATAATCTCTATCGAGGAATATTAAATTTAACTTTAAGCTTGAACTTACAATCTATCGATCTAGTGAATTTACTAGCCAAAGCAACATTAAGATTTATGATTTTTCTTTTAATATTGCACAACTTATGCTTCTCTTATCAGTCTCAGCCTGTAGGAAGTGGTTTTTATTCCTAAATGCTTTATTAGGTTATCTCCTATCAATGTTCAACCTAGTCATCTTTATAATTATTGCAATCAATTAATAATTTGAAGAACACATGAAGAAGAAGCATAATAGAAATTAACATAATAATAAGTATTAAATTTCAGAAAATTTTTCTACATCAAATGCCCTAACTATGGAGATTTAGTTCATGGTAAAAAAAATTGCCAAGCAAAATAATAAACATGATTTCAATCTTCAAATAGTATATTAAAAGAGAAAGAAAAGGATAACACCAATTCGAAGATCACGTCTAATTCTTAATTTTCGTTTCTCCTCTGATCTTCTTATTCTAAAGCACAAGAATTTTTCTCCAAAAATTAGAATTTTATATAAGAAAAAGTATTTATAAGAGAGAAACTAAAACCTAAATTGTAAAGCTTGATTCTACTTTATATTATCTATATTAAACCTTACATTTTACAAGAGATTGTTGTATTTATAGACCATAGAGACCTATTCCAGTAAGGGATACAAGAAGAACTCCAAATCCAACTTCAACTCGGTGTTGAAATTTGATTCTGATTTGTTGTGCAATTAGTTCACGGTAATTGCTGAAAAAGGACAGTCAAACGATAGAACAGGAAAATATTTCAACATGTTATAGCCCTTTCAATCATCTTTCTGTTGCATCTTGAATCATCTAATTTGGATTTCTAAAACTATAGTTATTATCAAAATACTGAGACATGTTAAGTCTGAATCCTATTCTGATTATGTGCTAGACTCTATTGATCAGTCAATGAGGGATCAGCCGAAGTAAATGGTGAATAAGTCAATTGACTTTGACTTTTGACCTAAAACTTAGAAACCCTAGCATGATGTGTAGTCTCTTTTGGACTCTCTAGTTTCATCATTGGGTCTTTGTATCAGTGAATTCTTTACTGCAACTCTTATCTTCATCGCTTTTTGGGTTTTTTCTCCAAAATTGATCTTGACTTTATATCTGCAAAACCATAAAGGAAACTACCCATGCAGGATCAAATATGACAAAAATAGGTATAAAAAGAATATAAAATATACATGAAAAATCATAATTATAAGTCGATCTTCAGGGATAAATAGGTCTTCAGTCTAAACACTATTTTAGGTGAATTGATTGAAAAGATTGGGTATCATGCAGTCAATCTCGATCCCCCCCCCCCCCCCCCCCACCCCCCCACCCCAACTACAAATCTCTTGAAAATTCTAATTGGGTTAAAAAGAATAGGCCAATCAAACTAATGAATTAACCAATCAATTTAATTCCTAATTAATTACTTCAAATTTGCAAGACAATTCTCTAGATTTCTAGATCCACAAGATAGATCACAACTGAAACCTAAATCCAAGCAAAAGTTATTATTTTGCCAATAGATAACTATCAAAGTCATAAATTTTCATGTTGATTTTTTTAGATCATAGTTATTAAAATTAATCTTTTACATCAAATCATTTTCTCTAAAAGAAAACTAATCCTAGAACGCTAGATTTAAGCACAAGTTTTTATGTTTAACTATATAGTCCATCAAAGAGTCAAAGAACCTAAGCCTGAAATATTAATTATTCGTACATAACATGTAAATCTCTAATCACTTCTGAAAATTAATTAACTAGTAGATCTAGATGAGTTGATGTGTACATGAAGCAGTAAAGGAGAAATCTCAATTTTACCACATAAAAATCTAGCCTAAGTCACCTCCCTAGAGGCAAGAGGACAAGTTAGCTACTCATGTCAATATTACTAAATAAATAAGAATACAAAAGACAATAATGTAAATAATCATTCATCATCAATAACTAATCTAAGCAATCACAAAAAAAATGATAAATATAAGATTTTTGTATTATAATTATCAAGGGACTTACAGGATCCAAAAGAGCAGCCGGGTAAAGAGATTATATAGAGCCGGCAATGACAATATAGAGCAGATACAATCAGAACGGTAGTCGCGCATAAAGAGAAAGGACAACGTCAAAAAAAAAATAAATCTACAAAATAATTAATCCTCAAATTAGAGTCGTCTGCCCCAAGAAAAAGTAAATCACCTTCATACAATAAACAAGCTAAAAATATTATAAAGAAGAAATATAAAAGAGCAACACCCAGGGAAGAGCCGCCTATAATTAAATCCGAAAAAGAAAAGCAAAATAAAAAAAACCAAGATGCTCCAATAAATGAAAGCACCGTATACAGATAAAATAAAACCTAATCATTATAATTCAAAGTCCCACACAGTATTAATGGAGACACAAAATACAAAACAAAAGCCAAGAAAAATCCTCACCTCATGTTGCTTCTTATTTTTCCTTATATAATAATAATATTTTACAAAAACCCCTTGAAGTTTTGATATTTACAATTCAGTCGCAATT
The DNA here is from genome assembly GCA_038442645.1 of Agave tequilana. Lineage (NCBI taxonomy): Eukaryota > Viridiplantae > Streptophyta > Magnoliopsida > Asparagales > Asparagaceae > Agave > Agave tequilana. Next base: position 98,995 of record JAVJIF010009517.1, on the reverse strand, counting down.
TAGAAATAAAAGTAGAGATTCGTTGACCGTTTTGAACAGCCAAATGGCCGAATTAGTCAAAGTTCTCAGCATCAAAGTTTATATCTCTAAATATTCTTTCTGTAGAAGTTTAGATGACCTCATTTGGAGTTTTGTAGAAAAAATTATGGTAAAAAATCATAGCATGTTTGAAAAGTGACAATCTTCATTGTTGAACTTTTTTGGAAAAACTAGCCATTCTACTCACTTCTTTTTTCAAAAATTTTCTGCATATCCATTAAAACTTACCAAAGTAGTATTTATATACAAGCGATAGATAAATTAGAACATAAAAATGAAGAAAAATCATGCTAATCACCTTGTTCCAATAGACACTCACATTTTCGAAGACCAGTTCTGTTGCAAAGTTATGACTAGGAACATGGATTGTCAAGGATGTTATCTTCTATGATCGATCCATATCTCATAATTTGAAAGATTTGATCGAATTTTAGATGATTAACTAGCGTATTACATTGCTATCAGCTGATTTGTTGAAAAGAAATATTATCGATTGATTGATAAGTGGCAGCATAGACTCAATTATGTTTAAGCATTATAAGAGTCTTCTACATCAAACTCAACGAGTCGAGTTCTCTCCTACCTGAGGAGAATAATGCCGACATCTACAACACATGGGCTCTTGATTAGTCTCTATAACTGCATATTTCATATCACATCTTCACATTTATTTAATATAAAATTCTGCTAATAATACCTCTCTGGTATGTTTCTAGGTCCATGGCATGAAATGAAGAAGAAGACCCAAAATTACCATTTAATTAGTGATTAAAAGACTATAAAGATAGGTATTGACCTTGGAGAGTAATTTCGTAAAAATCAGGGGCCCAAAACCAGAAACCGGGACATGCAGCTGATAGGGGGACAAGCGGGCAGCGCGCAGGCGGTACGCCCTGGTACAGCAGCGAAAATACGACCTGGGACGCGTTTCTGCCGCTCTGGTGTGGAGCCGCGCTCCAGGATTTGACGCGCGGCTCCGTACCTGTACCCTGGTGCCCAGTTTTGCCTATAAATACTTGGGCTTTCCAGAGCTCAGGAAAGAGGAGTTTTGAAGTGTTTTTAGGTTAGTTTTATAGTTTAGGATAGTTTATTTTAGTTCTTCTCCTTCTTCCTCCTTTGTATTTTCTATTTCTTGTAGATCTTGTAATAGGAGAGAGAGTGGTACATGGTTGGAAAGTAAGAGTGCTTGTAATAGAAGGTGACAAGTTATGAAAGGTTCACTCTTTACCTCTCTTTATTTTCTTCTCTAACTTCTTTTATATGTTTAGCTAATTTTCTCTCTGGCAACTAACTACTAACCATAACTTGTTAACTTCTTACTTGATAATCCACATGAATCGACCTTTGCTCTTGCAAGAGCCATTGATGGCTCATGATGATTGATCTAACACTCTAACATCCTAACTCTCTAATAAGCTAACATTATTTTACTCCATGCTTACTCTTGTTTAGTTTTGATGGTTTAAGTGTAACTTGCACTTATTTTGTTGAGTTTGGATGTGAAAGTTATCTTATGGGTCATGCTTTGAAACACTCTTGAGCTAAGGACTAGTGATGGCCAAGGATACTAAGGCAACTATCACTAAGATGTTAGCATGGTTAATAGAGCCATTAGTAGTTAGTAGCCATGGATTTTCTTTATCTTTTTACTTTGTTTTAGATATACCAACAAAAATTACAAAAACCATTTCTTCTATGTTTCTCACTTCTTCGTGTTTCACTGTACTCTTCTCTTTTCATTCTTTATTTTCTTTTCTTTTGATTCTTTAAAACATTGAGGAGACTTTAAGACACAAGTGAACATTTCGGTAAAGCTTCTATCGCTTCCCGTCCCTATGGATTCGACCCGTTTAGGCTCTATGCTATAATAGAAGTATCGAGGAAGCCAAAGCACGCACACTTTAAATCTTGATTTCAAAACATACAATTTTCGTGCGCGGTTTTCCCCTGACCAAATTTTGGCTCCGTTATCGGGGATGGGAACGGTTTGATTACACATTTTTGTTAACTTTCTTCTTTGTTTTTTGGTGTGCAGGTCAAATTCTTTAGCATTGCAGAAGTTCAAACTTGCTTTTATGTAGTTGGGTAAATTCTTGTATATTATTATAATCTGCTTTTTATTTATATTACCTATACACTGTAATAATTTTAAGAACTAAAATACGAAAATTGGATGCTTTAAAACTGTTTAGACATTTGCATCTAGGCACGTGTCGATTTCAATTCTAATATACTGTATTTTGTTCTTGTATTGTTGTGTTCTTAACGGAGGTATACATATTGCAATTCATATAGTCAGGACAAACACGTAGGTGATTTACTCACTTTATGTATTCATTCTTATCTATATTGCACACTTGCACGAACTGAATTTAAGGGCAAAACCCAGTACAACATAAGGTGAGAACTCATTACCCTCCCTTAGCCCAAAAATCACCTTCCCACTCACACAACTCAAGCCTTAAAAAAAATTTCTAGACGTTGGCCCTATGGATATCTCGGACTCATTTAGGAGATTGACCTAAGAGGAAAGTTGTTAGAGTTTGACTCTTGTCAAATTGGTATCTAAGGTTGGGGGCTGAGAGGCGAAACCTGAAAGAACAGTGGTTGACATAATTAGGCCCGTTGCTCCTGCACGGATACCTCCTACTGATCTTACCCCTACCTAGCCGATTAACTTGTGGTTAGATTCTGACAATATACCTCTCGTGGATAGTCTAACTAGTTAAGAGTCATCTAGGTCTAAAAGTCAACCCTACCTTAGGCTTGTTTTCTTTTTTCTTTCTTTGTTTGTTTGTTTGTTTTTTTCTTTTTTTTTTTGTAAATTGTGATATGAATTTCAACAACAACAATTTTTTCAATTCTAATATGAATCCATATTTCACTCCGACCTCATTTGACTCATATAACTTAAACCCGGATATGTACAACATGAACCAATCATATAGGCCAAAATGGGATTATTCGACTCAATATGACCCATACCTCCAATCTTATGACCACAATTTTCAAATAATTTCAACTCTTCACAGAGTCAATGGGGATTCACCTACCCCGAGTCAAATTTTCAACTATCTTATCCACAATTTTCATCATATTCATTCCCTGATTTTGATTCATATATTCCTTTTCCTGAACCACCAATTGAAAAAAGATCATCAATGGAAAGAAGTTTGGAAGAAGTGATACAGGCCCAAAAGTAATTTGAAAAAATGGTAGCCTCATCATGTCCACAAAATTTCCAAAATTCATGTTGTTCTTTTCCAGAACGACTCAAAAGAAACATTGTGAGAAAAAACTATGGAATTCGTGCAAGAGACCGAGCACATAATGCAAAATACGATAGACTTTCCATGTCCACCAAATGTTCATACGACTCACAAATTATGTCATTTTGGAAATCTAGCTTCAATTTCATTATACCAACCTGAACTTGACCAGCATCAAATTCCTGATAGTTTGACAAGTTAACCAATTTCTGAAATTAAACTTGAAGATGAATGTAACCTGAGCTTCAATTTGACAATTCGAGTCAAATTCTTGAATCAATATCGACTCCTGTAGTGTTACCTAAACTAAGTAACGTTCTTGAGCCAGTTTTGCTTCCCATAATTCCTGAACTTGAATCGATCATTTCACCCATTCACATTTCTTCTGTGGACAAAAATCAAGATTCAATTTTATTACATCCATTTGAGCTTTCACAAATTTTGAAAACCACCTTGAAATATTGGCAAGTTATCCTTTTTCCGAAATTGAACTTGAGCTTGAAAGTGATCCTGAACCTCAAGTTGGTAATTCCATCTCACTTTTTGATTCAATAATGACTCCGGTATTTAAATCAGATTTTTTCTCTATTCCGGAGTCAACATCGAATCATGTACCAGTACACCATGAATTTGAATTACCAATATCTTATGATCACACTTTATTGATGGAAAAAGTGTGTGAACATCAATTCTTTAGTTTGGACCCTATTTTTGAACCAATTTCGACTCTCACTGTTGAATCTCGACTTAATCTGAGTTAAACTTCTGAGTCGGTATCGGTTTTTGTTCCTGTTCCATTTGAGCATAAATCAATCATCTCTCAAAATCACACTTCATTGTTGGACAAGAAAGTTGAAGAAAATGACTCAGTAATTATTTTTGAAAATTAAAAATTGGATGCGGATAATTTTTTCAATAAGATCATACAGTTCTCCAATATTTTACTGAGTCATATTAGAGAGGTCATTGGTGGGTTCCTGCAAGATCCATAATTTTTTATTTGGGCCGTATTTCGTGGACCAATTAGACTGCCATTGGAGCCACCACTATGAGGTACTTTTTCTTCCCTTTCCATTTGTTTCATGCATATACACATTCACTGAGGACAATGCATGAGATAAGTATAGGGGAGGATTTACTAACATAGTTAGTTTTACATTTTTTTCTTTTACGCTTCTTCTTAGGAAATTTTTAAAATTTTCTTTCATATAAAAACTCTCTTCTTTTCTTTTTACAAAACCTTTTGAATTAAGAGAAATAGTTTTGATTTATTTTTAACAAAATTAAGATTATCTTAGGAATTAGGAAGACCTAAAATTATGAATTTTTAAACTAAGTTAAAATAATAGATCTTGTTTAAATTTTAGGATAAGGAAGTAAGATTGAAAAGATAATTTGATCTTGAATTTTTTGCCTTAGATTTATGCACTTCACACTTACACAATTTTTTAAGATTGAGACAAAGACTGAAAATGCCATAAAAATAAAAAATATGTATATAAAAAAATAATGATAAAACCACTTATTGAAGTTGTGTAATTATGCCTCAGAAAGCATGATTATTCACACTTAAAACGGTGGACAAAACACAAAATAATCCCCTTTAGTTTTGTGGCCTTGTTTACTCGAGCCCTTAAGCCTGAGGGATGTTTTTTCATTTGGTGCCCTAAAACTATCTGGTTTGGGAATCACCAGCTAAAGGCTCACTACTCGGGTAAGCAAGAAAGCCTAAGAAAACTAAGAAAGAAAAAAAGAAAAAAAGAAAAAAATATTAAATAAATGGCATGAAAGTTAGAGTCGATATCCCAAAAATCTTCACCGTTCACAAAGTACATATTTTTCTAAGAGTTTTATGAAAGATCAAAGAATCAATTCAATTTTAAATTCTCATATTTAAATTATAACAAAATTTTGCATTTCAACTTAGTTTAAGGAAAAATAATTTCTAGTTAACCTATGACCTTGGATCACTTATATTTTCGCAAAAATATTTGAAAACTTTTCTCCATTTCAAAATGTGTTTTTAAAATAATTATATTTAATTTCTTTCTTTATGAATTTTGTGGGTGTAATCCGTTGAAAACCCTGAGGAGACAAAACTCCTCCTCTACGGGAAACCTAGAAGTTAACGGCTTGATGCATATGTGAAATCACCTAGAGGGGGTGAATAGGTAATAATGCTAATCAATACACAAATTTAAAAATGAGATGATGCAACAATCACTCAAAGAAAGATTACAAGACGAATACCCCGTGAAGGGCTCTGAACTCCTTCCTCGTGATTCCTCTAAATAAGAGTTTGAGGTGCGCAATACAATCTTGTTGTGAGAGTATAGATCGATAATATAAGAATGAATGAATGAATGAATGAAAAGCAAGTAAATAACACAAGTAAACCAATCGCAAACACAGAGATTTATTTCAAGGTTCGAGCACCCAGCTCTACGTCCCCACCTTCACCCAGAAGGATTTCCAATCCACTAGAACTTTCACAAAGAATTACAATCATTAGGGTGTACCCAACTCCTCAATCACACTCCTATAGTCCAGAGGTAGTGGAACCACAAATACAATAATCACTTGGTGATCAAAAGACCACAAACTCTGTTTTGAAAAATTTTTCTTTACAAAACCCTAAAGAATAATGTATAGGATTGAAGCTCAAGGATTGTAAGTGAAAAATAAAACAAAGTAGAAGAGAGTTTTGATTCAAAAATTTCAGAAAAATATCAGAGATTAGAGCACAAAAACTGAGAATAAAACTTCTTTCAAAAAGACTTAAGCTTTGATTTCTTTTGCAAAATGTTATTGTGCGTCTCCTCAACCCCATCCACCCCTATTTATAGGATAAAAGTAGGGATTAAAGGGTAAACACTAATTTTGATTAATCAGGAAAGATAAGACTCAAAACAAGCCATAAATCTCGTTTGGAGAATAAAATCACGTTTTAAAACAAGTTTAAAAAATTAGCCGTTTGGCTGTTAATACACTCACGGTCGACCGGGCCGGTCGACCAGTTTTCAAAAACATATGACCATTGGCAGCCCCCGGTCGACCGCCCGTTCGACCGTCCCAAACAGAGACTTGGGGGCAGTCAGTCGGTCGAAGCTCGGTCGACCGACATGGGGTCCGATCGACCGCCCTGTCGACCGGATAACGTGCACACATGCACGCACCCAACGGTCAGAACTGCGGTCGACAGCTCGGTCGACCGTTCTGACCTGAAACAGAGCCGGTCGACCGTAACAGGTCAAAACATATAATTTTGTAAAAATATTTTTGAGGATATGTAAATTTTCAAAAATTATTTTTGTCAAGACTTAGTATACTACAATAAATTGAGTTTGCAAATAATGAGATAGGTCTATATAAATATTTTATACAAGAGACAAAAATGATCTTTTGAAAACATGTGCAATTTTGTGTGTGTGGGAAATTTGAGCTTCAACACTATATACTATCCTTTAACAAACTAAAGTATAAAAATTATAGAAAGAAGTTCCGAGCCGTGTTGCGCCAAGCTAGAGCCTCCACTCCTATGAAAGAATCCTTTTGCGCCATCCACCTTTCAACATGTTTTTAGCGCTATAAACCATGCAATATGCTTAAAACCACCAATACTTGTACATTCATTCTAGAACAACTTATTAGTACCAAATAGCTTCTATATGTTTTGTTATCATCAAAACGTATATAAGTGGAGAGTGTAACCTTTTGGGCCAACAATATGCTCAGTGCAATCGCGTCACCTGCAAAAGTGGTGTAATAATTTTGTTAGTTTTTTTTGTTTTGCTCGGGATGAGCAAAAGATAAGTGTGGGAGTGTAATTAGTCTCTAAAACTGCATATTTCATACCACATCTTCACATTTATTTAATATTAAATTCTGTTAATAATACCTCTGTTGTATGTTTCTAGGTCCATTGCATGAAATGAAGAAGAAGACCCAATATCACCATTTAATTGGTGACTAAAAGCCTATAAAGATAGCCATTGATCTTGGAGAGTGATTTCGTCAAAACGAGGGGCCCAAAATAAGAAACCGGGACATGCAACCGACAGGGGTACTAGCGGGAAGCGCGCAGCAGGCGGCGCGCCTGGTACAGCTGGGGAAACGCAGCTAAACTGTGTTTCAGCGGCTCTGGTGTGAAGTCGCGCGCCAGGATTTGACCCGGGGCTCCGTACCTGTACCTTGGTGCCCACTTTTGCCTATAAATACTTGGGCTTTCCAGAGCTCAGGAAAGAGGAGCTTTGAAGTGTTTTTAGGTTAGTTTTAAGATTTTTTCCTTGTTGTACTTTAGGATAGTTTAGTTTAGTTCTTCTTCTTCTTTCTTCTTTGTATTTTCTATTTCTTATAGATCTTGTAATAGGAGAGAGAGTGGTACATGGTTGAAAAGTAAGAGTGCTTGTAATAGAAGGTGATAAGCTATGAAAGGTTCTCCTTTACCTCTCCTTGTTTTCTTCTCTAACTCTTTTTACATGTTTAGCTAATTTTCTCTTATGGCAACTAACCACTAACTTGCTAACTTCTTACTTGATAATCCACATGAATCTAATAGCCTTTGCTGGACGTTGCTCTTGTAAGAGCTATCGATGGCTCATGATGATGGATTCTAACACTCTAACATTCTAACTCTCTAACAAGCAAACATTACATTACTTCATGCTTACTCTTATATTTAGTTTTGATGGTTTAAGTGTAGCTTGCACTTGTTTTGTTGAGTTTGGATGTGAAAGTTATCTTATTGGTCATGCTTTGAAGCGCTCTTGAATCAAGGACTAGTGATGGCCAAGGATACATGTGAGGCAACTATCACTAAGAGGTTAGCATGGTTAGTGAAGCCATTAGTAGTTTGTAGCCATGGATTTTCTTTATCTTCTTACTTTGTTTTAGATATGCAAAAAAAATCACAAGAATCATTTCTTCTATTTTTCTCACTTCTTCATTTTTCACCGTACTCTTCTCTTTTCATTCTTTGTTTTCTTTTCTTTTGATTCTTTAAAACATTGAAGAGACTTTAATATACAAGTGAACATTCTGGTAAAGCTATATCGCTTCCCGTCCCTGTGGATTCCATTTAGCCTCTATGCTATAACGGAAGTATTGAAGAAGCCAAAGCACACACACTTTAAATCTTGATTTCAAAACATACACTTTTCGTGCGCGGTTTTCCCCCGATCAGGTTTCACGATTCATTTGATTCTATTTGCTTGGAATGTGTAATTTATTGTATTATTTATGTTGAGTCGAGATGTTTCTTTTTTACTTATTTAATTTTGTTTTACTCTTTTTAATCCCACATCAACTGTGAGCAGAAAAATCTATAAGTGAAAGTCTATTTATAAGCCTGAAGTATTGCATTGAAAGGAGGAAGTTTCATTAAAGACAATTTTATTTACTTTCATAGTGATAATTATCTTTTATGAATTCAGGCGCGAAATCCAATTCAAGTAAGATTTATGTATGATTCCAAATCTTTTATTATCCACTTCTTAATCCCATTTCTCAAATCTATTTCTTTAAAATCCTAAATTATATCATCCATTTCCTTTTCAGAAAATACAAAAAATACTCAAAAATATCCACAAGAAATTCACTACGAAAATTACCCGAAAATAGAAAAGGTTAATGTATCCCTTTATTCCCCTTTCTCTTCTCTTCTCTGCTGTCAGTAAGAAAACCCATCAACAGAGATCTCACTCCCTCATCTTTGACCTCCCTCGACAGTGTCATAAGCTCGTGTTGGTCTTCCCTCTTTATTTCTTAATTAGTTTACAGTTCTGCATTATTATATCACATTTTCCCACTGATTTATGAATAAAATGTTGGTCTAAACCGTGTTCTAGCCTCTCTTGCAGATAATGAAGACAAGGAGGGCAAAAGGGTAATAAGATCTTAATTAAACCCATTTTCGGGTAATTAAATCCGCATTTTTTGGAGGCCAAGCAAGGGAGTTTCTAGAAGATGCATTGAAGCCAAACCATTGCGGGTATCTGATGCAAATCTAGACGAAATTAATTGAATGTGAGCATATCTAGAAGGCCCCTGAAGCGCCATGAACCTACGCACCAAAACCAGGGACCTAGGTCCCTGGTATTGCCGCAAAAACACGGCAATAGCCTCATTTCTGTGGCAATGTGGTAGGCCCACGCGTCGATTTTCGACGTGTGGCCTCGTCTCGTCTTATGAAACCTCCGTTTGCCTATAAATAGCCCTGCAGAGGCCCGAACGCAAGCAGATTTAAAATAGGTTAGGTTTTCTATCTTTTTGTTGTAGATTAGGATTTTCTTTCTCCTTTATTTTGTTTTTTCTTTTCTTTTATAGATCTTGTAGTAGGGCTGAGTGATTCAGAGGGAGATAGGGAGATATTGATGTAATAGATGGTCGCAATTTATATGAAGGTGTCTCCTTTCTTCTCCATTGTAATCTTCTCCATCTTCTACATGATGCTTAGCTAATCTTTTCTTCTCATGGCAATCTAACTACTAGCCACTAACCATCTAATCACTTACTTGATAATCCACATGAATCTAGTAGCCTCTACAAGGCCTTGCTCTTGCAAGAGCCATTGATGGCTCATGATGATGGATTCTAACTTTTTAACACTTCTAATATCTAACCCACTAACTTGCTAACTTTCATTGTCTTCTTATTTCATTCTCACCTCTAATCGGTTTTGATGATCTAATAGTAGCTTGCAACTTGTTGTGTAGTATGGATGTGTTATTTGAATGTAGAAGACAATCTTATGAGCCATGCTCTGTATCGTCTCTTGAAGACAAGGATTAGTAATGGCCAAGGATCCATGTAAGGCAACTATCACTAAGAGGTTAGCATGGTTAGTAGAGCAACTAGTATTAGTAGCCATGAGTTTTCTTTTATCTTATTTTAAAAACTAAATCCAAAATCTTTTATCATGTTCTCTATCGTTGTTTTTACCATCCTCTTAGTTCACTTTTGTTTCATTTTCTTTTTGTTTTCAAAGTCATTTCTATTTTATTTTCACATCACCGCTTTCATCGCCTTGTCCAACTATCACTTCTGAATTTCTTTTCTTTTATTTTTATTCTTGTAACAAAGAAGAACATGTTAACATAACACGTGAACGGACTGTTAATGCTTCTATCGCCTCCCGTCCCTGTGAATTCGACCCGTTGAGCCAATGCTATAATGGAAGTATCGAGGGAACATTAGCACACACAAGCTTTTCATTGATTTCATAATATACACGTTTTCGAGTGCTGGTTTCGCTCCGATCAAATTTTTAGTGCCGTTGTCGGGGATCAAATTTAAACTCTGTAAAGAGTCAATGGGGATTCAACTCCCCGCGTCAAATTTTCAACCACCTTGTTCACAATTTCTACAATATTCATTTTCCAATTTTGCTTCCTATACTCCTTTTCTAGAACCACCAATTGAAGAAAAATCTGAGTTCGAAAAGAGTATGATGCCAACCTGCAAGAGGCCGAGCGACAATTTCAGAACATGTTGGCCTCCCTAATTCCACAGTATTTTCAAAAGTCTTACTCTGTTCCACCACTTTAAAATGATCAAACTTCTGTCTTGGAATTGACTGAGGAACACTTGCGTGAGTCCGAGCGACAATCTCAAAACTTATTGGACTCACAATCTTCACAATTTTCTCAAAACCAAAATTCCTACACTCCTTTCTAGAACGACCATTTGAAGAAAAATCTGAGCTAGAAAAGAGTAAAGAAATCTTGCATGAGACCTCACAATAATTTCGAAAATCTTTTGCCCAGTCTATTGATAGGTTAGAAACACAACTGAATCAATTGGTTAACATTCATAGGAATGACTAAACTCACTCTTAACAACCTTTGACCAATCCAGGTATCCTAACTCTATTGATCTAAATCAGGACTCATGTTGTTTTGAAAACCAAAATTCAACCATTTGAACTTGACCAACATCAAAATTTTGAGAACTATGTTGATATTTTGGCAAGTTATCCTTTTTTTGAAATTAAACTTGAGCATGACTATGATCCTCAACCTCAACTTGGTAATTCAATTTCACTTCCTGATTCAATAATGACTGAGGTGTTTTTACCTGATTTCAGGCTTATTTTCGAGTCAACATTGAATCCTGTGCTAATCCATTATGAAATTGAATCGCCAATCTTTTATGATCAATAAATTGAACTTGACCAATTTCATACTTTTGAATGTCCCATTAACAAACTGGCAAGTTCTCATTTTTAGGAGATTGAACTCAATGAGGAATGTAACTTCGATCCACAAATTTGTGATCCAATTCAAATTCCTGAATCAATAATGACTCCAGTTTTGCTACCTGATTTGAGCAACATTTTAGAGTCCGTTTTGATTCCCATACCTGTCATTCTTGAACTTGAATCACCAATCTTAGAAAGTCACATTCCCATACATAAGATTATAGAATTTTTAGGTAACCGAGTAGGACAAGATAGACTATACGTATCGGTAAGATTAGGATTACCCTAAGCCCAAAGGATAGAAAGTGTTTGTAATTGAACCGAACATTGTAAGTCTAGTCTTGAGCATGATTTTATTATCAACTAGGTGCAATCATAATTAGTCATTACCTAAAGGCAAGGTTAAATTATGGATTGTCGGACCCACAGAGTGGAAAGACAGAAATCATGAACACAATCCCACTCTGACTCGACCATCGTAACCCCGGATAGGCTCGTGGCAGTAAATAATTAATGCATATATATTCACAGAAGGTTATTATGCCCATTAAATATTAATCCAGTCTAGTACTTATTTCTGTTGCAGTTATGGATTCCACCATAATCCAGAGACACTTGACTAGAATAGAGACACTGACAGAATCAAACTATTCAACCTGGAAGATGAAACTCCAGATAGTATTGGGTTGTTTTGACTATGATTTTGTGCTGACTGAGGACAAAGCCCATTATTGACCAAACGACTGCTGATGCTCAGAGGGCGATAACTCAGGTATCTATTGATAAATGGGCTAAGGTAAACAAGATAAGCATTCTCACAATTAAGTCTTCTATAGACTCTATAATCATTGGTGGAATTCCTGAGAAGGAGAACGCTAAGGATTTGCTTGCGGTCATCAAGCATCAGTTTGAAGGGTTTATGAAGAGCAGCCAATATAGTTGTTTGTGCCAGCTTCTTTCTCTGAAATATGATGAAAGTGAAAGTGTGAGGATGCATATCCTCAAGATTACCAAGCTGGCTCTTTAGCTTCAGGAGCTTGGTTTATCTACCGATGACAGTCTGAAGGTTCACTTGGTTGTGTTTTCTCTCCTAAAAAACTTTGAGATGCTTCAAGTTCACTATCAAAATCAAGAAAAGTAATGGAGCTTGAATGATCCGATTGCCACATGTGTTGCTAAAGAAGAGCATCACAAAAATGGTAAGGCTGAATCTGCACACTTGACTCCTCAGTCATGTATGAAGAAACTCTCCATTAATGCGGCCAGTAAGAAAGTTTCAAGAAAGCAGGCTTCAAGAAAAATGAAAATCAGAAAGGATACCAGAACGATAATCAGAAGGTCTTTCCAGCTAACAACAATAATCTAGTACGAAGGAGTGACAATACTTGCGACTTTTGCAAGAAAGAAGGTCACATGAAGAGGGATTGCAATACGTATAAGGCTTGGCTATCTAAAAAGGAAGGGGTTCATAACAAGGCGAACAACCAAGCCTAAGGAACATCTCTATTTGGGGACTGAAGAAAAAGTTCAAGTGGAGTCCGTAGGAACATTTTAAACTAGTTTAGGATTTTGGTCATGTCTTAGATTTAGAAGAAACCTTTTTATATGCCATCTTTGAGGCATAATTTGATTTCTTTTTTCAGAATGCCTCCTTTTGGGTATATTGCCATTTTAACCATTTTGGTTGTGGTATTAATTTGAATAAATCTAGTTTTATTATCAATCTACATAATAATTTTGTTGGTTCTGATTTGTTATTGATGGTTAATTTAAATAGATGTTGGATGCATCATATGAGCAGTTTTTATCTTTTGTCAGTCCTTCTAAAAGCATTTTTCTTACTACTACAAAATGCTCTAGAATTTCTTTACAGTCCTCTAGATTATGGCATAACATTTTAGGCATATTTTCAAAGAGAGATTGTATTATTTTAAGAAGATATGTGTTCCTGACTCTCTAGATTTTTCTGATTTTTTTCACACGTTTTGATTGTATTCAAGGAAAACTGACCAAACTGAGAAAATTTGAGTCAGACAGGAGTAAAAATCTGCTTTAACTTATCTATACTGATATTTGCGGACCTTTTCCCATCCTTTCTTGGGGAGTCATAGATATTTCATTACATTCATTGATGATTTCTCCCGTTATGCCTATATCTTTTCCGTCCACTAGAAATTTGATTCCTAAGTTTTCAAGACCTATCAAGTTGAGTAACAGTTGAATTAGTGATTGAGCTTGTACCTGCACAAAAAATACAGTATTTCAGAACTTTAAAATAGAGATGTGCAAGTGCTCAATTCTACCGCAATAGCAAGTGGCAATGCGGGTCGTGATCCACAAGGAGGGTTTGCGATATAAGCGTTCAAGGTTTGTATTAAAGTCTTTGTGAAGAAAAATGAAGGTTCTTCTTTATTTTAAGAAATGAAAATGAAAAAGAGTTAGGTTAAAGTTAAAAAGAAAGCGATAGATGAGAAGGTGGAGAAAATCAGAAAATGACTATGTACAAAGAAAATGAAAGAGTGAAAGAGATTTGGAAGATGTGGTTGTTGGTGATCTAAACTAAAAAAATAAAAGAAAGGAAAGAAGATTAAAGAAATACTTACCTAGTTTTGTTGATGACTTACCTGGAACCCTTGCATGTTCTACCTTACTTCGGAGGCGTTCAACGCATAAGCCATATGATCAGCTCAGTCTCCAGTCGCATTACATCATCAAGACGAACAAGCATGAAATGATACGGAGTCTTGAGGAGGAGAACATCACCATGAATCATCGTTGGCACTCACACAACATTGTTATACTTATGCTTCTGGATTCACTTGCATGCTCATCAAAATCAAAAGAGGTAAAGTAGAAAGAGGAAGAAGAAAACAAAAGAAAAGACGAACATAAAAAAAAATATTACCTTTATTGCTTGCAGAAACGATGGAAGAAAGGAGGAGGGTACATCGGTGTCACTCTCAACATAAGCCTCTCTCTCTTACTTACATGAATCTCAATCTAACCTAAGCTTACATACAAATTAAAATTACATAAAAAGAAAACAAAAACCTATACTACAAAGTGAAAAATTAGACTAAATCCTAACTCTGCATGATCGTCCCCTTTTCAGTGCAAATCCTGCCCTTTTATAGGCAAAAACCCAACCTACAGGAGAGGATAAAGATAGGGGGAGAAAACTCTCCCCCTAACTCCATAACAGAGCCACGAAAACGCAGTTTTTGCCGCGTTTTCGCAGCCTGTTAGTGGAGCTCCCCGGCTTCGCGTTCTGGTTTTTCTTCAGTTGGATTTCTCGTTTAAGTCCGGGATTTTGACAAAATGGCCTTTGATCTTTGCTTCAACCGATCGATTCTGGGAGGATTCTTCTCAACCGGTTTTCAACCTCTCTGATTTTGCCCTGATTCACTGAGTTCGAATTAATTCTGATTTAATTCAGAATTTGGTGGGCTTTTGGGCTCATTTCCTTCACTCTCCTTTAGGAATGGGCCTGCAAATAAATTAAACATTTAATTAGGACAATACAGAGTTTATTCTATAATAAGTATGGGAATATGATAATAAATGTGCAACATTAGCGACCAATCAATTAGAAAATAAAAGTTGTAAGGTCTGATCGAGTGGGAGAATACTATAGCTAGATCGATCAGGACAATCAACATTCTGGACCTTTCTATAGTTTTCTGAAAGATCAAGAAATTGTTACTTAAGAATACCATACCCGAATTACAATTATCTTTTGTTGTAGTATAAAGTGATATTATTCTTGGATCTATCATTGCATTTTGATCCTACAAGAGCTCTTTACCTTAGCAGAGAAAGTACCTTCTAGAGTATTGGACTATGTATTGATTAATTGGTCACTTTTGACTTATATAGTTGATCTAATTATTAATATAACATGGTGATATATTGGTCTTGTAACCAGATAGTTGAGTGAGATTATGCATACTCATTGAATGGTTTCATTTATGTGCCCTAACTTTAAGTTGGCAGCATAAAAGAGTTTTATTTTGCATCAGCTTCTTTTGTCAATCTGATGCGCTCATTTTGACATAATGCATAAGTCCACACTGGAGAATATTGCAGACCCACTCACCAAAGACTCTTAGTGACCATCTTTCATGAACATTGTGCATGCATGGGGATACTAGAGTCATCATGTTTATTATTTTTCTGAGTGGGAGTATATCTGTAGTTGTCCTTTTAAATAGGAGTTTATATGTCAATTTTTTAGTAATGTCATTTGTATTCTTAGTACATTCTATATTTCAGTTTCATGAGATTTTTCTCAAACAGTTATTATAATGACTTACAGTTATTATTGATGTTTTATTTTAGCTGATATTATCAAATGCGCATTTATAGTATTAAAGTTAAAATTGTGCAATTGCATAAGTTAAAGTATGAAGTCCTTTTAGAGAAGACTATTAAGTATTCTCAAGATCACTTGGACTGGACGTGGGTAGGCTCCATGATCTTAAGCCTTCATCTCAATATGAGCGATAGCATTCGCATTACGTCGTCAAAGTACTGAGATGACGTGTGTCTGGTAAGCACATGTTGCAAGACACCTATAGAAATGTATTATACACACTACATGTACATTTGCCACATACGTACTAAACTCTACCAATAAAGTATCCTCTCAAAAACGGTTAGGATCATTAGCCCGAAAGTCCACGATACAAATTAGGCAAAAGCATAAAGCTTGATAGAAATTTGTCCGTGAATCGTGCTAGTCATTTTCTCAGTTGCAGAGTTCTAGTAGTTTGAGTGCACCATGACTAACGATAAATTTCACGTGTGAGTTTTTTCAAAAATCAAAGGATGGTCATCCTCTTTTAAAATAAAATTTTGATATGGGATATATAAGTTTTTTGAAATAAATATTTTTTCAAAAATTTCAGTTGGGCATGTCTCGAGTGGGAGATTGTAAGATATTTCTTGATTCGATACATACTATATGTCCTATCCCATATCATGACACACATGCAACTTATGTTGGTCAACATATTAGGTGTGTCTAATAGGTGCATTAAGTTATAAGGTCGGTGGGACCTAGTACTACTCTTTTATTAGGGTTATGGGTATTATAGGAAGGCCACTAATTAAAAGGTTATATATAGAAAGGAAGTCCCTCTCTGCAGCCATGCATTATTCTTCACCTATAGAAGGTTAGGTTTAGCAGAGAGAAGGTTCTCCATCTCGTTCCCTACAGTGAAGATCTAGAGCCAAGTATAGTTCATCATCTTTAGAAAAGGTTGTTATCTAAAGCCCCATCTCAAGATCTATTATACATGATGTTGATATCTATGCATAGAGGCGATTAATCGTGTTTTATTTATGTTAAATCTAACATAAATAAGTATAAGAATACCTACAAAAGGGTGAGCATGATAATATTAAAACATAAAGAAAAATGAAAATACTAACAAAATAATAAAAATACCTATGAATAATAAAAGTGACGGGTCTCCTAACAATATCTCGAGAAACACCAATAGCTACAATACTTCGGTCTCCAATCTGGACACGCAAACCCAGGGTCATTAGAAAGCGATCTAGTGAGTGATAAAATTAAGGAGGCATTAATATATACCATAGTAATACAATCACGGTAATAATATATAATACATGTTTAAATACCGTTATACAATATAATGATATTAACAATCGGGAGTAATGTACAAGTGTCATATTTTAATATCATCAATATATAACATGTTATAACAGTGTTATTACCACAATAGTATCCAATTTTATATCATTACTATCAGTTTATATGTTCAGGCTATGCTGCCAAAAATAATAGGTAAGTCCCTTAGGGGATTATGTTACTAAAGTCAATAGAGTTATAACATTTATATATTATTCTCAATATGCGTAATATGCTAAAGTATTAAGTGTTCCTAAGTATATCAGTGTGTATAAATAACATGTAGCAAGTTTTAATTACTTTATATTTCTTATTTAATCTAATAATAATAGTAGCATAATGGTATCATGATGAACATGAACATGCGGATATGAAATATGCAAAATAATTATACTACTTTGTTGTGATTGTACAGTAACAGTATCTACAGAGTATACATGAAACATAATATATGGAATGCAAAGTATACGTGTATTTAAATAGTGTGTCACCACATGAAATATAACAAGTATCAGAAAGTATAACAAGGTATACAAGTGACATGATAGTGGATAAAATATCAGGAATAGTAACAAGTACAACTTAACTGTAATATATTTGTATCGGGCAAGACAAGTTATTTATACAATAATAACAATCAGTACTGCCTGGTATTTTAATCAATCTCTTTCAGTGTCCCATACCACTGGCAGTTCATATCGGAGCCTGCACTCCGGCTGAACCTATCCGAACATGACAAACGGTACCATAATTCAAATGAAAACGTGATTAAATAACAAGTGTTCCTTATGTCACTATTGTTTATATTATTTTATTATGTTAATTGGAAATCTAATGATCCAGGAGCTCTAATCGGAGGGTGTATCCTGTGCATACCCGGGATCATGACCGTAAATGGACACTGGGCTGCTGAGACCAGGGCCCTCCGCTTAGAGGAAAGCAGAAAACAAAAAACGAGAGCTCATGGAGCTATATACAATCGGTAGCCAGCATTATCATCCCCTACAATAGGATAAATATGGATCCAGTACATCTACCCGATAAGATCTAATCAACCATCAAGTCTCCCCCAACCCATGTTATTTTTATTTTATTTAAACTACTTAGTATATCATGAACAAGAACAGTGAATGGTGCATGTAACACGATAATAGGACATGAGCTTTGTTGATAGCATGAAAAAAGATAACGGGATACGGAAAACAAGAGATGTGAGATTCTAGAGGTGGCTCTCATGGCTTCGATCCATGTGGCACTTAGTTCATCACATCGCATATCAACAGCATTCATATCCAGTAACAGAAATATCAATATCAGTAACGTAAAACAATCATGTAATGAAAATATAGGAATATACATGCAGCAATTATCCACGTAATATGAATAGTGACCCATGCGACAGGAATACATAAATAATCAACGCATGTGCACAGGTGAATCCAAGCTACTAATACATGTAATAACAGTGTAGAGTACCCTTGTAACGGTGATACAAGTACCAGAAGTACAAGTGTAGCGTATTAGTATAATCAATGACACAAATACATAAAATATGGTATTTAGTGTAACCAGTATTTATATGAAATGGCAGTGTCCAGAGTACTAAAGTGTTCATGTAACAATGATATTAGCACATGGAATAACAGTGTCGGTGTAAAAGTGATACTAACACATAAAATAATAGTGTCGAGTATCCATGTAACAATGACAGAGTATAATATGATAGAGTATCCGTGTATCAGTGTACATGTAACAGTATCTGTGTAATTTTAATAGATGTATATGAAATGATAGTGTCCTATGTGTGATAGATATAGCAAAAACATGTCAAATAAATGTATTTTTAGTCATATTTTCACATTTATTTGTATAAAACAATGCTATGTAATTATATGTATTACTTAGTAATGTGCATGCTTCTATAATTAAAAGAAGAAACGAAAAGAAACCCAAAAGATTAAAAAAAGTCCAAAAGCCCAACAAGCGAAAGAAATTCAGAGATAATTCCAATACTAATTGGAGATAAAGGAGAAAATTAATTTAATTTCAAGTTGCTTAAGCTCCAAAAGATAAAAATGGGAGAATTCAAATTTAAACTCGGATTTAGAGATGACTTGCTTCCCAAGTTAAAGAGAAAGAATATTCTCTAAAATCCAAAATTCAAATGAAAATTCTAAGGATATACCTCTTGATGAATGGATGACATGAAACAATCATATTTGGAGATAAAGAGGAAAATCTAAGTAAATTCGAAGTTCTAAATCAATTTAAACTCGAATTCAGATTGGACGCTTTTTAGCATTTTGAGCATAACTTTTGCTACAAAACTCAAATCTGATCAAGATGATCCAGAAAGAAGAATTAAAGGGATACAATTCTTATGTTGATCACTATTTCTAAGTCTATCGTTTGATGAGTCATATTTAGCAATCAATACACCAACTAACTGCATACCAATTCAGAATTGAATTTTATATAAAATTCTAGATAAATCAAATCAAGTTTGGAGATAATGGGAGAATTCAAATTCAGAAATAGCTTGCTCCTCAAGTCAAGAGAAAGAATATTATCTTAATATTCAGAGTTCAAATTTATGTTCTAAAGAAATGTCTCTTGATAGGTGCACAACTTCTACCAAAAGTCTATCTGCTACTTCTACCAAGAGCATAGGGAAAAGGGCATCTCGAAGGAGAGATCAAAGCTTAGGATTTTCTTTTATTTTCTTTTCCAAATGTTCATTGTAGTTTTCAATTTGAGAGAAAAATTATAAAGAGAAGACAGAGTGCTTGTAATTGATGGTGACAACTCAATAAATGTTCTTCTGTTCTTTTCAATTTACCTCTTTTTATTTTAACTTACTTTAATTGTTTTGTTTACTTTCATCTGTTTTTTTATAGCTTCTTTTTAATCATGCCTTCTTTATAACTTGGATTAGGGAGAGTTTCATGACAGAAAAGAGAGGAAGAATTATCTTTAGAGTGACTTTAGATATAATCTTCCTTAAAGATGGTTATGTTGAGAGTGACGGCTAATGAAACTATCCCACTTCTCTTCATCATTACTCAACTAATTGATCACTTGCTTTCCTTTAATTACTCCAAGATATGTTCTTTCTTCTCTTATTTATTTAACTTGTAATCAAACACTAACACCATCGTCTTCTTCTACCTTCTACTTTTCTTTTATTTTTGTTTAATGTTTCCTTTTCTTTTCTTTTAAAACAAAGAAGATCTTTAACCAGTGTAGTAACTTAGGAAGAAGACTTACACAATGCTTCCAGCGATGTCCTTCCCTGCGGATCATGACCCGTTTGCTCTAGGTTACATGGTAGCATTGAGGACCTAGCACTATTGTAAACTTCTGTATTTTTCTATGTGCAGGTTTGGCTCGATCAAAATTTTTGGCGCCATTGTTGGGAGGAACGGTAAGTTTTTCTTCTTTTTAATTTACTTTAAACGGTTTAACTTTTTCTTCTCTATTTTTTTTTCGTGTGCAGGGCTAATATTTGAAAACTAGGACCTGAAGTGGATATATTGTTACTCTTTACCTCTATCCAATGAGGCAGAGCATTAGAGCCCACAACTGTGATGAACTACTAATTGTAGTTTCTTTCAGGTTGCTTGAAATTTAAGAATTTAGGTACTTCAGTTGATAGTTTCCTGTTTAACATATTCTACACATTGCCTCAACAGTAATATAGTAGTTTGTTAATGCTAAGAAATGTTTAGAGATTACATTCTAGGTATTTGTTTAATTCATCACATTTAAATTACTGTTGAAGAGTGCTGAAGCAAAGGTCCGTGTGCATTACATATGACTTAAAAACAGACTTGTTTGTTATTACTGGGGTGTTATTTTTGCTATATACTTGCACACGCGCACTAAAACGAATTAAGAGCTTGTCCTATAAACAAGATAAAGTGGGAAAGTCATTACCCTTCCTTAGCCAAAAATTATCTCCTCACTCACTAACGCAACCTAACTTAAAATTGTGTAGACGTTGGCCCTAGGGACATCTCGGACTCAATAGGGGACTGACCTAAGGGGAAGTTTATTAGAATTTGACTCTTACCAAATCGGTGTCAATGTTTGGAGATTGAGAGGCGAAACCTCGAAGAACAGTGGTTTGGCATAATTAGGCCCGTTGCTTAGGCACGGATACCTCCAACTGGTTTTACCCATACCTGGCCAATTAACTTGTAGTCAGATTTTACAATATTCCCCCGTGGACAGTCTAACCAGTTAGAAGTCGTCTAGTCAACTAATTGTGTCTTACAAAGTGTTTAGTTTTCCTGTTTGTCAGATTAGTCTACTATAAATCCTTATTAGTTGACTACAACTTCTGATAACTATTTTATTATTCAAACTAATCACAGTTCATTAAGTATCCGTTGAAGATATTCTGGACCTAGTCGACTAATACTATTTATAGTTGACTAACTCCCTTTTACAAAAACATATATATCTGATATCTGTTAGTGTTAGTCGACTATAACTTCTTCCTAGTCGACTAAGTTAGTAAATATAAATGGCTAGTCGACTAATCCAACTCCTAGTAGACTATAAGAGTAGTTTCTGACTGTTAAACAGTTTTGATTTTTCTGATGTTTTCCCCTCTCATTCCAATTCAAATTTGAATTATAAAACTACCCCAACAGTCCTATTTTTTAACTATAAATAGGGGTATTGTTCATGAGTTTATACACAACTCTTGATCACATAATTTTTAGTAAAAATTCTGAAAATTTGAGATCCTCAGAAAAATTTTCTACTTTCTATTTTTCTTCACTCCAATTCAAACTTTAGTGAAGAAAACTGAGAGTTTCCCATAAGATCCTTATAGATTCACTCATATATAAAAGTCAAGACTTATAGGACAATTTGTATTCATTCCAGATAGGTCTTCTTGGTGATAAGAAGAGGTATACAGATTTGGTGAAGGAGTTTGTCAAGTGGTATACTGTTTTTGATTTTGTGGGTTTTAAAATCAGGTTAAGAAAAATCTCAAGAGGGTTTCTTGGGACTGATGTAGGTCAAGAAGACCGAACAAGGATAAAATCTCTTGTGTTTGCGCTTGCATTTTCTGAGATTTATTCTGTACATAATTATTTTCTTGCAAGTTATTTGCATTCCTTATCTAGATTTTTAAAAACACTATTCACTCCCCTCTAGTGTTTGCATTGTCATACATTTAAATCCTATATTTGGTATCAGAGTGAGGAACAATTATGGCGACGAATTTTCCTACATCTCAATTCTAGGAGGGACATTATACACAACGTTCACTACTGTTCAACGGTTCAAATTATAATTATTGGAAGTGCAGAAAAATGAAAACATATCTACAGTCAATAAACTATGAACTTTAAAATATTGTGGAAGCACCATACGTAAAGTCTAGTACCAATTATGATGCATGGAGTGAAGAACAGATGATGTCAATCAACCTTGATGCAAAAATGATGAACTCACTCTTCAGTGCCTTGAACAAAGTAGAATTCAAGCATGTGTCATCGACCACTTCAGTGCATCAAATATGGCAAATATTGCAGGTAACACACGAAGGTACAAACAAAGTAAAAGAATCTAAAATTTCTATTCTTATCCAAAGGTTTGAACTATTCAAGATGAAAGAGAATGAAACCACTGCGAAAATGGTTACAAGGTTCATTGATATTACAAACTCCTTACTAGCCTTTGAAAAGGAGTACACATAAGTAGAGATAGTTAGAAAGATTCTTCGAGCACTCACATAAGATTGGGAAAAGAAAAATACTTCCATAGAAGAAGTAAATGATCTATCAACAAAATTTGATCGCTAAATAGCATGCACAAGAAGAAGTAAAAGAGTGACGGTTAATTTTACAGCTTTAGCGATTCTACCGTGATAGCAAAGTGGCTATACATGTTGTATCTACAAGGAGAGGGGCGATAGAAGCTTGATGTGTGGTCTTTTTTGTTTGTAAAAAAGATGTTTCTTTGTTTTAAGAATGAATTGAAAGAAAAGCAAGAAAGATTGTAGAGATGGTTTGAAATATTTTGGTGTTGGAAAAGTGTTTTGTATTTTTTAGAGATGGAAAAGATGCATGGCTAACCTTCTACTAGCCTCTACCTTCTTGAAGACATAGCCTCACAATGGATCATAAGTATTCACAAATCTTGTGTACAAGAACTCTTCACGTGATAGATGGAATGAAAGTTTCTCCCATCACCTTGCTTCACGCGACAAAACTCGAACATTCCTCCATCAAGATCCATTTGAAGGTGAGCATGGAGGAAGAAACAAGTGCACTATTGGCATTGACAAGGGCATGACAGTTCTACTAACTTACAAAAAATAAGTAGAGTTAACAACTTTTATAGATCATAAAAAACTTAGGAGTTAGGCATGAAATAAGAAAATGAGTCTACTTGTTAGTAAGTTAGAATTAAAAATCCTCATCATAAGATATCATAGTTTTTATTTGCACAAGGCTTGTTTGACACTTATTGATTCATATGGGTTGTTCAAGTAAGTTACTAGAGGTTAGTAGGTTAGTAGTTAGTTAGCCATGCTATAAAGAAGTTAGTTATAGTAAATGAAAACAAAAGAGAAGAGGAAAAGAGAGAAAACAACTAAACTATTGCAAATAAAAGTAGGATGAAAACACAAAGAATAATGTGGTAAAGGAAGAACTTTACTTGTATTTAATTGTCACCTTCAAGATACAAGCTTCCCTCTCTCACTCTAATGGCTAACCTAATACAAGAAAGGAAAGAAAAATACAACAACAAACTAACAAGAACTCCCTTTCTCTGGATATCTCCCTCTCCAGAAATCCAGGGAGATATTTATAGGCACAGAAGTATGGAGGGATGGAGTAGGTAGCAAGGCCCCTGGCGCTGGCAAAACGGCGCCAGGATGGCCGCGGAAACGCGGCCATGCTGGCACCAGTCTGCCAGTGCCGGAGCGTGTAGACTGGTGCCAGGGAGAGGGGCTTGTTGGCGCATTAAATGTGTTGACTTCTGCTCCTTGTTTCAGCAGATCTGGGCTTCAAGTGTGGGCTTCTTCTTGGCTCTAAAAAATCCTCAAATATGTTAAAGTTTTGGACCTTTTTCTTCTTCAAGTCATGGACCTAGAAACAAGGAGAAGTACCTATTAGTAAACAGAATTTTATTAAGATAAATGTGAAAGTGTGATAAAAAATATAATCACACCCCCGCACTTATCTTTTGCACTGTCTTGAGCAAAACAAAAGGAACTAGAAAGCTAAACTAAAAAAGTTTATTACACAACTTTCGCAGGTGACGCGATTGCACTGAGCATGTGCAACAAGCTATTAAACCTCTAGGTTTCCCCTAGAGGAGGAGTTTTGTCTCCTGACGGTTCTCAGCAGATTGTACCTACAAAATCCATGAAAAGAATGAAAGTGTTAGTTATTTTTGGTAAATTCTTCTTAAAGTAGAAAAGGCTTTTAATTTCTTTAGTAAAAATAACAAAATAATTATAAGCATTAGGTCTAACCCTTATTAGTGACTTCCTATACTTCGGCCTTCATGCAAGAATATGATTTTATTTAAATCTAAGAGGAATTTCGTACTTCAGACTAATTCTTTTATTTGCCTTAAATAATATGTATTGTGTGAAGTGATGATTTACTTGAAATATTTCAACTCAAACTCTAATGCCATTAAATTTATTAGTGTTTATTTATGTACCATTTTTGCTTTTAATTTCCTTAGGCTTTCTAATATACTTCTGTGATGAGTTTTTAACCGATGACTCCCAAATCAGGTGGTCTTAGGGCACCAGGTGAGAAAACACCCCTAAGGTTAAACAGTCAAGTAAACTAGGCCACGAAACTAAGGTTTTATTTCCTTTAAGCATGAATAATCATGCTTCTTAAGGCATAATTATTCTGCTTAATCGAGTTTATAACTATATATATAGTTTTTTTGACACTTAGAGTCTTTGTCTATAAATTCCAAGAGAGTGTGTACTCAATGCATATTTACTAAGGCAAAATTAGAGAGATTAGTTCTTTTCCTAATTCCTCCAAACTATCAATCCAACCAATATTCTTTTATTTAGACTAAAGTAAAGAATTTCTAACTTAGGTTTCCTTAATCCTTATAATTGTTTTATATTTTACAAAAGACCATCAAAAATTCTCTACTAAAGTTTTTTTTTTTAAAGAAAAAGAAGCACAAAGAAATCCTAAGGTTTTTTTTATAGTAAGATATTCATAATCTCTCCCCCACACCTATGTAATGCATTGTCCTCAATGTATGAAATGTAATTGTATATGCAATAAATAGGCATAAAGAATGATCCCACTGTCTCCGTCTACTTGGACTGGCCGAAGTACTAGGGTCAGCCGAGCGTGAACGCTTGAGGGTATCCTCAACACGTTCCAGCCTAATACTTTGATCTTATAATTGTCTCCTAAGCCTAATTTGTTCCCTGAAAATCTTTTTTATGCCCTTCCAGATGGAGGATATGAATGCAGTGGTCTCACTAAGGGGTGTTATCGCCAAAATTGGGGCCCATCTTCTGCATCCATTTGTTCTTCTAACGATGACTCAGCAGAAACATCATTGAGCTAGACAATAGGTGTCCAGATCAAGTGCAGGTAGCTATTGTATGCACTGGTAATGCGTTCAATAGTTACTAGTACTCTATCATACGCGAAAAATTTCACATCCAGCAGAAAGTTTATGCATAGATGGGTGACCAGAACGGGTAAATAGTATTTCGCACCCCTTGTACATGGTGAATTAGTAATGGGCTACTGCAAAAGCATGGTGTTCAAACAGACATTGTGTAGCCTCATCATGAGGCTGTGAATTATTTGATGTACTGCTGTAGAAAGAGTTGTATGATCAATACCCAAAATATTTTGTTGGATCTAACGTCCAACGCAATGAATGTTACGAAATGTGATATTTGCTCGTACACCGCGATCTAGTTCACTATAGCGCACGCCCATAAAATTCATGTAATCTATTAAGGGTAGTAGCGCAACATGCTGAGGGGAGGATGGGATTTGGGTAGCTTCTTCAATAGTACCCCAGGTGACCACAAGGTCCCCGTGATCTAGATGGACAACAAAGTGGTCATGGTCAATGGTTGTAACATCAATACCCAAATAGAATTTTTTTACTAAGTCTAGGCAGTAGTAGGCATCAAGATCTGTATTATCATAAACCAATCCATACCATCGCCTCTCCCTAATCTGATCTAGAAAAACAGTACCATACCTATGAACATCGCTAAAAATCCGTGAGAAATCTTTCTCAGGAAAAATCATAGGGGCCATGGCACAAATCTGAATTTAAAAATAGAGATTAGGGATAGAAATTTATAAACTTCCCTAGAAACCTTGGGGAAAACTAACCACATATTGCCTGGAGCAATCCAAACAAAAGATATCCAAACAAGGTATAGATCTGAGATCTACTCAGAAAGTTGGCTGGAGGGGGCATTGGTGGCGCGGTTGTCTCTCCTAGACAGCTGCGAAAATGCAACCAGGGAGCCCTGACCGTGGCTTTTTTTGTAAGAGAGGGGAGGAGCTTAGGGGCTGTTGCTGCTCCTGGGCTCCTCTCTTTAGATCTGAAAAACCTTTGATGTTAGGAAACGGAAGAGGGAGAAGAGAGTATAAATAGGAATAAAAATAAGGGAGATTCTAATTTTTACCCTAGGTCAAAGGAGTAATTACAAGTATACCAGGGTTTTTATTTTTATTATTATTATAATTACAAAGATCTCTAATCTGTATATGTATTTACAATTTATTTTATTTTTTATTATATATATTTTTTTAATTTGTGGTTTGTGACAGAATATGGTCGCGTATAAGATGGGTCGAAAAGACCTAGCACATTTTCATCTTGTGATTCAGGCTCAGTGGTTATAATCTCTATCCATTTACCTTGAATTTCTCACCACTCTTAGGTTCAAAAATTACCACAGCACCATGTGGAGAGAAGGTGCGCACAGTGAAGGGCCCAGACGAACGAGTTTTGAGCTTCCCGTGAAGATGTGAAGCCATGAATTATAGAGTAGAACTTTTTTCCAGGGACAAAATTCTTTTTGTATATGCATTAGTCATGAAAGAACTTGGTCCTACACTTTGTTATTTTTGCATTTTCATAAGCTTCATTTTGTGTCTCCTCCAACTCTGAAATTTGCAGTTTTCTCAGTTCGCCGGCTTTGTTTAAATCAAATTTCAATTGTTTGATAGCCCACAAAGCATGGTGTTCTAATTCTACTAGCAAGTGGCATGCCTTACCAAATACCACTCGGTATTGAGACATGCTGGAACAGTTTTGAAAGCAGTCTGATAAGCCCATAGTACATCTATCAGCTTACTAGACCACACTTTTCTATTCTATCTGACTGTTTTCTCCAAGATGAGCTTAATTTGTCTGTTCGTCACTTCCATTTGCCCATTGGTTTGGAGATGATACACTATGGACAACTCATGAGTGATAGAGTATTTACGCGTCAGGGCTTCAAAAGCTCTCTTACAGAAATGAGTCCCATTATAACTGATAATAGCGTGCGGGGTACCAAAATAAGAGAAATTATTTTCTTTCAGAAATTTGATGATCACCCTGTTGTCATTCGTCCTTGTCGGTATTGCCTCTACCTAATGAACTTAGAAACGGTCCCTTTAATCAATACCCCATATATCAAAAATTTCAACCTCCAGAATAGGGTTTAAGGGCATCAAGTCTCTCTTTGCAATTTTCCTGGTCATTTGGTAGTTCGCGCATGACTTGTAAAAGTTGAAGGAATTCTTGAACAAAGCGGGCCAGTAGACCAACTTTGTAAGACCTTTTTGACAGTTTTGCGGGGACCAAAGTGTCCACCACAAGAAAGTTAATGGCAGAACGTTAATACACTGCTATGCTCTTTCTCTGGTACACACTGTCTGATGATTTGGTCAGGACAGTATTTGAAAAAGTATGGCTCTTTCCAAAAGAAGAACCATACCTGGGTGAAGAAGCGATATCTATCTTGCTTCGTCCATTCGCTTGATGAATTACGGTTTCAACGCAAAATTATTACCATTTGGTTCAGAAATTTTATACAAGATGGGAGTGAAGTTCTGATTAGGTAAAACCTATCCTGTAGCGATTCCATCACGGGTTCTGGATGTAGCGGAAGAAAAGTGTTTCGGGTCAATCTGGAAGTAACAGGGTCTCTCAACCACTATTGCATGCAGCACACCACAACCAATGTATAAACAATAAAACAATCAAAAGAATAAAAACAACAAACAAAAGAAAAACAACTACCAAGACTTAGTCTAAGGTACCTTGACCTATACGACTCCTAACTGGTCGACTCTCTGTGGAAGATTGTTGCAGTAATTAAGCTACAAGCTAATTGGCCAGGAAAGAGCAAAACTCGGTGGGAGGTATCCAGGCGTGAGCCTCGGGCCTTAATTACGCCAAACCACAGAGTTTTTGAGTATTAACCTCTTAATCCTCTTTCTTTAGACACCAATTTTGCAGGAGTATAATTCTTACAATTTTCACCCTCAATTAATCTTTTAGTGAGTCTGAGATATCCCTAGGGCCAATGTCTATCAAATTTTAGTTAGGCTTAGGATTGTGAGTGCACTTGGAGATGGTTTTTGTGCTAAGGAAGGGTGATGAAATCCCCACCTTATCTTGTTTATTTGGGTTTTGCCTTTAATGTCAATTGTGCAAGTGTACAAAGTATTCACAGCAAGATAACACTCAAAGCGATAAATCACTTTAAAATATTAGTCCTATTCTAAAAGAAATGCACATGTACCTTTCTTCAGCACTCTTTGACAGAAATTGAAATGAATAGAATTAGAGACGTGCTTTAAATTAAAAAGTCCTATCAAATTTTCAATTTAGCAACAAATGAATTTCTGTTGAGTTATTAACAATGCATGGGTGAGTCATACAAGAAACTATTATTTGAATAAAGCAATTTCTTTGGGCAATTTTTTGCAACCCTATAGAAAATTTCTGTGAGTACTTCAATCAGAAAAGTCACGCATGCGAGACTTTTCAGAGGGCAAAAGTGCTATTCTTTTCCATGCAAGTGTAGGTCCACTGCGGCGATTAGTCCCTTGACTCCTCCTCCTGCACAAAAACAAAGAGAAATTTTTAGTAACAACAAGAAAAATCGTTACCCCTCCCCAACAATGGCGAAAAAATTTGATCGCTATATAGCATACACAAGAAGAAGTAAAAGAGTGATAGTCAATGTTATAGCTTTAGTGATTCTACCGTGATAGCAAAGTAGCTATGTGGGTCATATCCACAAGTAGGAGGGTGATAGAAGCTTGATATGTGGTCTTCTTTGTTCGTAAAAAAGATGTTTCTTTATGTAAAGAATGAATTGAAAGAAAAACAAGAAAGATTGTAGAGATGGTTTGGAATATTTTAGTGTTGGAAAAGTGTTTTGTATTTTTTTAGAGATGAAATAGATGCATGACTAACCTTCTACTAATTGCTCCCACTAACCTCTAACTTCTTAAAGACATAGCCTCACAATGGATCATAGGCAATCACAAATCTTATGTATAAGAACTTTTCAAGTGGTAGATTAAATGAAAGTTCCTCTCATCACCTTGCTTCACACAGCAAAACTCGAACATTCCTCCATCAAGATCCATTTGAAGGAGAGCATGGAGGAAGAAACAAGTGTACTATTGGTATCAACAAGGATGCATGGAGTTCTACTAACTTATAAAAA
Organism: Agave tequilana; assembly: GCA_038442645.1. Classification (NCBI taxonomy): domain Eukaryota; kingdom Viridiplantae; phylum Streptophyta; class Magnoliopsida; order Asparagales; family Asparagaceae; genus Agave; species Agave tequilana. The sequence continues at coordinate 69,110 of JAVJIF010009517.1, read as the reverse complement.
ATAAGTAGAGTTAACAACTTCTATAGGTCATAAAAAACTTAGAAGTTAAGCATGAAATAAGAAAATGAGTCTACTTGTTTGTAAGTTAGAATTAAAAAATCTCATCGTAAGATATCATAACTCTTATTTGTGTAAGGCTTGTTTGACACTTATTGATTCATATGGGTTGTTCAAGTACGTTATCTATAAAGAAGTTAGTTAGTCATACTATAAAGAAGTTAATTAGCTATAGTAAATAAAAACAAAAGAGAAGATGAAAGGAGAGAAAACATACTAGATTAGTGCAAGTAAAAGTAGGATGAAAACACAAAGAATAATGTGATAAAGGAAGAATTTCACATGTATTTGATTGTCACCTTCAAGATACAAGCTTCACTCTCTCTCTCTCTCTCTCTCTCTCTCTCTCTTCTCTCTCTCTCTCTCTTCCCCCTCACTCTAATGGCTAAACTAATACAAGAAACAAAGAGGGAATACAAGAAAGCAAAGGAAAAAATAACAACAAACTAACAAGAACTCCCTATCTCTGGATATCTCCCTCTCTGAAAATCCAGAGAGATATTTATCGGCATAGGAGTATAGAGGCACGGAGTGGGCAGCATGGCCCCTGGCGCTGGCAGAGCAGCGCCAGAGCGTGTCGACTGGTACCAGGGAGAGGGCCTGTTAGTGCATTAAATGTGTTGACTTCTGCTCCCTTATTCAGCAGATCTGGGCTTCAAGTATGGGCTTCTCTTAGCTCTAAAATGTCCTCAAATATGTTAGAGTTTTGGGCCTCTTCTCTTCTTCAAGCCATGGACCTAGAAATAAGGAGAAGCACTCATTAGTAAATAGAATTTTATTAAGATAAATGTGAAAATATGATGAAAAATATGTAGATATAAACACTAATCAGCTGTCATTAGAAAACATCATTGGAAACTTGATGGCATATGAGTCCAAATTGAAGGCAAAAAGAGGGATGAATAACAAATCAATCCAAGAAAAAAAGTACTCGCCTTTTCATGCATCTTCAGACATATAAAATACAGATGGCGAAGAAGAGGAAATGGTCATGATTTTAAGAAAATTCAAAAAATTCTTGAAACAAGGTATGTTTAAAAAGAATAAGGATACTAATGATAATCCTCTATATTTTAAGTGTAGTAAACCAGGCCATATGAAGAAGGATTGCCCATTGCATAAACCCAAAGAGAACTTCAAAATTTTAAATAAATTCAAGAAGAAGAAGAAGAAAGCTTTCTTGGTAACTTGGAATGATAGTGACACATCTTTCTCTGATGAAGAAGAAGCCACTGAAATAGCCAACATTTATTCCATGGCTCAAGAAGAATAGGTACAAGAGTTTTCAAATTATGATGAATTATTAGATGCTTTTAATGAATTATATTTTGATTTCAAAATTGAAAAATTGAAAAATAAATTTTTGAGAAATGAAAATGAAAAAGTTAATAAAGAAAATTTGTTTCTTATTTCACAAACATCTTCTTTAGATTCTCAAACATCCGACTTGGACAAAGTCATTTCATCTTTAAAAACTGAAAATGAGAATGTGATAAAAGAAAATGTTTTTCTTAAAAAGTTAACTATATGTTTGATTTCTCAGATTTCTATTTTGGATAATGATATTTCCCGTTTTAAGAGTAAGTATGAAGAATTTTGAAAAATGTTTCAAAATTTAATAAAGGAAAAGAATATATTATGTTTTCAAAAGATTCAAACTAATCATTATGGTTTTGGATTTTCTAAAGAAAATTCGATAAGACTACAAATGTTAATAAAAAGAATAATTATGTTTTTCCATACTTCATTTGTTAAGAAAGATTATAATGCATCATTAAAAAGAACAAAGTATAAATATATCTGGATTCCTAAAAATTTAAATTTCTTTGATAAAGATGCTTATCTTATATCATATATGAATCATGTTTGTAATTCAAGTAATTATGTCTATATTAATAAATGAAAACCAAATTATAATTGGATTTGGGTTCCCAAAGGCTAATCTTTTTTGGATCCTATCATAATGTGTACTATACAAAACGTTTATTTTTTAGGTACCTCACAAAGATAAATAAATACTTGATAGCGGTTGCTCCAGACACATGACTGGTTAAATTCAACTATTTTCTTCCGTTCAAAATAAGAAAAAAGGAACAGTAACATTCGGAGATAATAACAAAGGAAAAGTTATTGGCATCGGCATGGTTTGTAATATATTAAAACCTTTATTGAAATGTACTCTTGGTAAGAGGTTTAAAACACAACCTTTTAAGTATCAGTCAGTTATATGATTAAGGTAATAAAATAATCTTTGAAAAAGATGCTTGTCTTGTATATGATTCTAACATGAAGAATATTTCATTTAAAGGAACTTGTAATAATAATATTTATGAGTTATTTATGACTTCTCTATTTTCAAATAATGATTTAGGTCTAATTGCCTCTAATAATGATTGTTCTCTTTGGCATAAAAGATTTGGTCACTTAAATATGAAAATAATTTCAAAATTTTCAAAATTTGATTTAGTTAAAGGTCTTTCAAAAATATCTTTTACAAATGATTATTTCTGTGATGCTTGTCAATTAGGAAACAAGTTAAATCATCTTTTAAATCTAAAGATTTAGTTTCTACACATAAACCTTTAGAATTATTGCATATAGATTTATTTAATCCTACTCGTGTTCCATCTTTAAAAAAAATAGATATGTTTTTGTTATTATTGATGATTACTCTAAATTTACTTGGGTTATTTTTCTAAAAAATAAAAATGACACTTTTGATAAATTTGCAATTTTTTGTAAAAGAATTCAAAATCAAAAGTCTCTAACAATAGTATCAATCAGAATTGATCATGGAGGAGAATTTGAAAATAAATCTTTTGCAAATTTCTGAAAAACATGGTTGGTATAACACATAACTTTTCTTTTCCTAGAGAATCTCCTCAAAATGGAGTTGTTTAAAGGAAGAATAGGACTTTGTAAGAATATACTAGAACTATTTTTGTTGACAGTAACTTGCCAAAGTATTTTTTGGCTGAGTCGGTTGCTATTGCATGTTAGGTTTTAATTAGAGTACTTATTTGACCTATTTTGAATAAAACATGTTATAAATTATTCCTTGATAGAATTCCAAAAATTTCTTATTTTAAGTTTTTAAATGTAAGTGTTTTCTTTTAAATACTAGAGAAGTTTTGGATAAATTTGATGCTAAATCTAATGAAGGTATTTTTATTAGTTACTCTAATCATAGTAAAGCATATAGAATTTTTAATAAGAAACTATCTACTATTGAAGAATCTTTACATGTTAAGTTTGATGAATCAATATCTAAACCTTCTGTTGTTAATTCAAATGATGATGATATAATAGATACTACTCCTATAAATAACATTATTTTATCTCATGCTAATACTGATATTTCTAACAAGAATGAAAGTTCTATTGATTTACCTAAAGTATTTGTTGAAGTAAGAGATCATCCTCATAATTTGGTGATTGAAGATATCACTCAAGGTGTTCAGACTCGATCCAAGTTGACTTATATGACAAATGTTGCTTTTATATTTTTGATTGAACCTAGGAATGTGAAAGAAGCATGTGTTGATGAATTTTGGATCATTTCAATGCAAGAAGAATTGAACCAGTTTGATAGAAATGATGTATGGGATCTAGTACAATGATCTACTGATCATCCAGTTATTGACACCAAATGAGTTTTCAAGAGCAAACTCGACAAATCAGATCAAGTTATAAAGAATAAAGTAAGGTTAGTTGTACAAGGTTAAAATCAAGAAGAAAGTATTGATTTTGATGAAACTTATGCACCATAATTAGACTTGAATCTATTCGCATTTTACTTGCTATGCATGTTATATGGATTTTAAACTTTATCAAATGGATGTAAAAATATATTTTTAAATGGTTTTATTAAAGAAACAGTTTATGTTGAACAACCTGCAGGTTTTGAATATGAAAATTTTCCAAATCATGTATTCAAATTTAAGAATGCTCTAAATAGTCTTAAACAAGCTCCCCGTGCTTGGTATGACAAACTCAAAAGTTTTCTTTTAAACTCTGATTTTAAATTGGAAAACAAATACAACTCTCTTTATTAAATATGAAAATAAAGATATTTTAATTATCCAGATCTAGGTTGATGATATCTTATTTGGTTCTACTAACGAAAATCTTTATCAAAAATTTTTTAAGAGTATGTGGAGTGAATTCGAGATGAGCTACATGGGTGAGCTAAATTATTTTCTCGGTCTTGAAATCAAGCAAATGAAAGATGGAATCTTCATAAATCAATGTAAGTATGCAAAGGATCTTCTTAAAAGATTTGGTATGAAAAATTCTGGAAGCAAGAGAACTCTAATGGGATACTATATTTTGGGACAAAGATGAGAATGGTAAGAATGTTGATTAAAAGATACATCGAGGTATGATTGGCTCATTCTTATATAATACTACTAATATGCCTGATATTTGTTGGCCTAAAGACTTTTCACCTTAGTTTTGATGATGACTAACTTATGAAGTTAAGTTACTATTGATCTTGGGTTTATATAGTTTCAGTCATTGATCAAAATCTTAGTAGGTATTTAGCTTCAATAAAGGATTCAAAGTCAACTTTTGGAGCTAACACGTTTTGATTCAAGAGCTCGTGCGTCAAGATCGCGTCTAGTACTCGGATGGAGTCAAGCTTTATGGATCGTGGTTGGATCGAGTCGTCTTGGAGATGAAGATCGACGAGAAGACTTGTATCTAGGTTTGGTTTAGTTTAGAGTTTAGATCTTGTATAAAGATAATTAGTTTTGATATGCTCAGGTACACACACGCATAAGTTCAAAAGTTTTGGTTTCAGTTTAATCGTTTTGGATTAGGTTTAACCATTTTGGATTTTCAAGAATATATATATTGTTTTCATGAATAGATAGAATCAAAAGAAGTTTACATGATTTAATGCAGATTGGATTTATCCATATACATTGTTTGGTTTATAATGCTTAAAAACTTATTTTGATGTATTATTTAGTTCATGGTTTTAAGTTTTGTTTTTATCAAAACTTATTTTGGGATTTAATGTCAAAAACATAGATATATCATTTACACGTGTATTGGATTTTATCCATACACACTATGTTTCATATGTATTTCAAATATTATGTTTTTGTATTTCTACAAGTTTGAAATAATCGGATTTCTATTTTGAACTTGGCTTTGAAAAATACCGATTTTAGTTTGATGTTTAATTTTCAAGACTCAAAAATAGTTCAAATAGTTTGTAATATGTGGTGATTTTTAGTCACACATATTTGTACTTCAAATATATACATGAACTTATTTTTGTAGATTTTATGTGATTTTATGGGATTTTATAGGTATTTAAAGGCCAACATTTCATAACTTATAAACCTGTTCTGAGCCTACTGGCGGTCGACCGACCGGTCGACTGGACCAGAGTTCGGTCGACCGGATGGTCAACCGACGTGTACAGAACGTGCACATTGCCTTGACCTTGGGCCGATCACCGCACGGTTGACCAATTCAGAAAGCTTGCTCTCTAAATCTGGCCCCGGTCGACCGACCAGAGAGTTTGCTCTCTGATTCTGGCCTCAGTCGACCGACTGGTCGACCGACAGGCGCTTACCTTGGGAGATAGGCCAGGCGGTCGACTGATGGCTCAAACGGTCAGAATTGTGATCGTTGGCCGATCGACTGGGCGGTCGACTAATAGGTCAATTTTGACTTGTTCTACAAACCCAACGGCTATATTTTCTGTAACACTCCGCTCTCGAAATACGTACTTAGTTGCATATTCTGATTTTTTGATCATATTTTTTTATTTGCTTCCCATAATAGATTTTATTTTATGAATATTTATGTGATCGTTTTGCATTGGATCCGGATTCGTGGACTAAGAGTGAGCCTTAGTCTGAACCGGGGACCCGATCCTAGTGTATTACTTGATTTGATCTTTTTGGTAGTTAGATTTGACCAATTTTAATTTTAAACATCCTTTTCCAATATTTTAGATTTCTTATGATTTTCTCAAAATTTTCTGAATTAAATTGAAAATCTTCAAAACCGGTGTCGACCAATGCCGCTGATCGATTCTTAGATTTTTAATTTACAAATAGAGTTGAATTTCTAGAAACGACCTTCACATTATTTCTTAAAATTATATTTTCTATCTAAATGATTTTTTTAAGATTTTTCAAAATTTATCGAAGTTTGACTGGTTTTGGTGTTGACCGGTATCGCCGGTAGATTTCAAGATTTTTAATTTGAAAATAGGATTTTATTTTTGAAAATCAATTTTATATTATTCCTCAGGGTGATGTTTTCTTCCTCTAGGTATTTTTGGGAATTTTTTTGGAACAGTCGATATTTCTCGACTTTATTATAATATTATTATTATTCGGAATCCTTCCTTTTCTTTCTTTCTTTTCCTTTCTTTTCCCCTATCAGCTCACTGCCGACCCACACGCCCACATGGGGCCCGGTCACATCCCCCTCCCATTTCTCCCTATCAATCTCTCTCTTTCTTTTTCTTTTTCTTTTCCTTTTCTTTTTCTTTTTCCCTTCTTTTTTTTCTCTATCTCTTCTTCTTCTCTTCCAAGAAGCCAATACCGCCCACATCCCCAGCTTCGGAGCACCCTCCAATGAGCCTAGCCGATGACCATGGTCGGTTGTCCTTTCCCCCAACTTTTCTTCTCTCTCTAATTCCACCACCACCACCACCATCATCTTCTTCTTCTTCCTTTAATCACCACCACCATCAACCCATCTCCACCATTTCCACCACCAATTCTATCATTTGTCCCTCCACCACGCTATCCTACTCCTCCTCCTTCCCTCTCCTCCAATTTCACCAATTCAATCTCCAATTTCATCCTCCCCCACATTTTAATCCATCACCACCATCTTCATCCCCACTCACCCCACCAAAACCCAACACCCCGCCCCTTCTCCTCCTTTTTTGGGGTGGTCGCCGGCTACCCCTGGCCTGCGCCGGCCTCCGGCGGCTGGCGCCGTCGCCCTGTTGCCCTAGCCGTGCGGCCAGGGCAGGGTGGCCACGGCCTGGCAGTGCCAGGTCGTGAGCAAGGGGGCTACTCCCCCCTGTGCTCTCTCTCCCTGCATGTCCTCTCTCTCATCTCTCTATCCAGTTCTCTCTTTGTTCCTCTCTCCACTGCCTCTCTCTACTGTCTCTCTCACTCTCTCTACAATCCCACTCTCCTCCTTCAGTTTCTCTCTCTAGCTTTCTCTATCTAGTCTCCCTCTTGCTCTCTCTTTCTCTCTAGTCTCTTTCTCTCTCTAAATGTTTCTCTCTCTAGCTCTCTCTTTCTCTTTCTAGTCTCTCTAGCTCTCTCTTTCTATCTAGTCTCTCTAGCTTTCTCTTTCTCTCTCTAGATGTTTCACTCTAGCTCTCTCTTTCTCTCTAGAGCTCTCTTTCTCTCTCTAGGCCTCCTTTTACTGTAGCTCTCTCTTTCTTCCTCTAGCTCTCCTTCTTTCTCTTCTCTCTCCTCTCTATCATTCTTTTTCTCTCTAAAAATATTTATTTAAATTTTAATATATTATGGCGCGTGCACAAGTTCCTGGGATTTCAGAGTTTTCAGCTTTTTCAAAATTAGGCGAGTGTCCTCGCCTTGATTTGAGATTTCCCGCTTCGTTGGGTCGACATGTATTTTATTCCATATTTGAATGTGTTTTGAATTGGGCAGTGCCCATGTATTTGAAATCACCTAGAGGGGGGTGAATAGGTGATAATCCAAATCAATGCACAAATTAAGTATTATGATGCAACGATCACCCGAAACAAGATTAGAAGCCGAATACCCCGTGAAGGGCTCTGAACTCCTTCCTCGTGATTCCTCTAGATAAGAGTTTGAGGTGCGCAATGCAATCTTGTTATGTGAGTATTGATCGACAATATAGCAATGATTATGAAGCAAGTAAATATAGCAATGAATATAAAGTAAGTAAATGAAGCAAGTAAACCAATCGCAAACACAGAGGTTTGTTTCAAGGTTCGAGCACCCAGCTCTACGTCCCCGCCTTCACCCAGAAGGATTTTCGATTCACTAGAACTTTCACAAAGGATTACAATCACTAGGGAGTACTCAACTCCTCAATCACACTCCTCTAGTCCAGAGGTAGTGGAGCCACAAATACAATAATCACTGGATGATCAAAAGACTACAGGCTCTCTCTTGAAAACTTTCTTTACAAAACCCTAGAGAATAATATATAAGATTGAAGCTCAAGGTTTTATAAGTGATATAAAAATAGAAGAGAGATTTTAAGAACCAAAACTTTCAGAAAACTTTTGAAAATAATAGCCCAAAACTTAAACAAAGCTCTTTCTCAAGAAAACTCAAAACTTTTTATCTTTGAATTTGTTGTTGTGAAAACCTCTACCCTAATGACCCCTTTATATAGGATTTAGGAAGAGTAAACATAGAAAAGTTTTATCTGAATATAAGAGGAAGAAATTGACCCTCTAATACAGCTAACCACGTTTTATTTAAACTTAAATACATTTTGAAAACATGTTAAAAATCAGCCTCCAGAAAATTAGCCATTATTGCCAATCTGGCAGATTGGTCAACTTTGAGCACATTTTTCAGGCTGTAAACGTCCGAATTCAGAATTAGGTATATAGGAATAATTTGTAGATATTTAAGTTTTCGTTTTAATGAAACTGAAATCAACTCAATATCATGTTTTATTAAAACATTATCAATAAAATACTGACAGGTGTCAAAACAGAAACTGTAAGCTATTTTCAGAACAAGAATAGAGTTCAGCCAAATATTTGACATCTTTAAAATTTGAATCTAAAATGATTATTAAATAAAAAATTTATATCTGAAAGTTATCTTTGAAATGCAAGTTAAATCATGTTATTAAATATAATAATAAAAAGTTATGATAACAACTATAAAAGGGTGTCAAGCAGATCAGCAGAACTAAAACTGATTCAAATCCAAAACCCGATATATGTACTTGAAATCCAAAACCGATTAAATCAAAACCAAACGTATTGAATTTATTTGTGTGTATTTGAGCTTCAAACGTATATACTATTCTTTAAAAAATTAAAAATATAAAAACTTTATAGGAAGGTGTCTCTGAACCGCGTTGCCGAGCTAGAGCCTTCTTCCTATGAAAACGTCTTCTTGCATCATTTGCTTTTTAGCGCCATTATCCTTGCAATATGCTTAATAAGGCCATCATGACTAGTACAAACCTGAAACTCATTCTAAACAACTTATTAGTACCAAATAACTTCTATGTGTTTTGTTATCATCAAAACTTAAACAAATAGAAAGTGTAACTTTTGGGCCAACAATCTCCCCCTTTTTGATGATGACAAAACACATAGGTTATAACACAAGATATAAAGGGATATAAAAACTCCCCCTCAAATAATGCTCTATTAAACAAGTATAAAATAATTTATAAAAAACATATATGAGTTAAACATGTACAACACATGAAACCAAAACATGAAACCACCAATACTTCTCCCACTTTTGTCATACATCAAAAAGGGTTAGGAAACAACCAATAAACAATATATGCATAAACAAGATATAAACATGCTTATATGCATACATAAACTCAAATATCTCTTCCCCCCCCTTTTTTTTATTCATCAACAAAGGGACTTAGGAAAAAAAAATCAATTGTCATATCATCAAATCTTAAAGATCAAAACTTAAGTTTTTTTTTTTTATCAATTTAAAATTTTTGATAAACATATTGATACAAATTGAAAAATATTGATACCAATTAAAGATAAAAACCAAATTTTTAGATAAACACTAAAATCATTTTGCAATAAGGATACCAAATAGAGAATAAAACTAATTTAAGATCGTTGATACTAATATTGAAAATGTTAGCATATATCAAACCAAAGTATTTTATATCATAAATGGTGGGAGTAAGATACCAATTTAAAATGAAAACTGATACAAATTGAAAATACAACCAATACCAATTTTACATAAAACCAATTTAAAACAAGAATTTTCTCCCCCTTTATGAAATACTAAAAGAAACAATGCATAAGTTTGTAATAGATACTAATTAAAAAAAATTGACATGATGAACTAAATCAAGTTTTGGGTTATGCTAAGCTTGATTTTGCAAAACTAAAATTTGTGATATCATTGAGCACAAATTAAACATATATGAGAATATAAAAAGAATGTCAATATTGATACCAATTAAAACGATTCAATGATACCAATTGAAACTACAATAAGATCAAGTGTATAACTCATATTACCTACCACCCATTTCATGCACATGTTTAAAAATGATTTTCAATAATAACATACAACGCATGGTCGCCCAACCAACCGCCCTTTAATGGAAAGGGTTTTCAAAAATAGGTTTGAAAATAGAATATGTTTGAAAACTCTTCCAAAATGAAGACTACGAACTAGTTAAAAGAAAAATTTGTAAACTAGTACGAAATCTTTCAAGTAAGGAATAAAACAAAATTATATTTCATGAAAAACATATAAATCACATGATCATTAAACACTCAAAATCTATATAGCCCATATCATACTCATGAAAACAAAATCATGAGAAAACAATAAGTGGGGTGAGTGTACAAGATATATGTGAAACACATTATCATGAAAATATGCAATCAAACTCAATTGAAATTCCTTTAAAACATGAAAACATGAAAATCATCAAAACTAAATTTTCATTAAATAGCAATTTATACTTCAAGGCATATGTATGTTTTGACAAAACAAGAAGTATACATACATATCCCTAAACACAATTGAGTCCATAATAAAGATTTACATGAAAGCAAATGACTCAAGGGTATACATATATATCTTAAGGTTTGGCAAAATAAACATATACATGAAGTGAAAACACATGATCATAAAATAAGTCCAAGATAGGGAATACAAGTTTAAAATGCATGAATCATCAAAACTAGTCTATACTAGTACATTTAACAAGCACAACTGAGCATTTAAGCACAAACATATAGAAGTCTATTTGCGGCTCACTAGATGTACAAGTATATATTCAAGTTTTAATGAAAACTAACATCCAAACATGTAATCAAATCATGAAGCATAAAACGAGACATAAATCAACATGACAAACATAAATTATGTAAATCCACATGCTATTAGAAGTATGATATACATAATAGCTAAACAATGGTGAGAACACAACATATGGGTCCATATAAACATGGGTGATCTCAAATGCTATACATCCATGTCAAAAATCTAATAATCATGGCATTATCATAAAAATCAATAAACCAAGACGTGCTATAATCGATGAACATGAAAAGCATGCAAATATAAATAAGGAGTAAGAGACCGTTACCAAAACCGAAGAGGCAACTCTCCATGTCTCCCAAAACACGGTGGTCCTCCCACTAATACTCCCTGGAAAGTGATGCATTCAAATAGTCCACATGAAGCTCGGAACGCATCTACCTCAAGGCACCATTACTCTCACGTCATGCGAGAGCCCACACCTACATCAAATACAACAGGGGTGGTCTTTGGTACCCATACTCTTTTGGGTCTATGGGGATTAGTTTCTTTCCTTACCCAAACAAACTTAGTTGCTAAATTAGAATCATTTATACGATCATAACAGAATTTAGCAAGGTGGCCCTTACGTCCACAATGTGTACAAGTGTACACATGAGCATAAATCGTGTTATGAGTGTATACGTGAGGAGCATGTGTATGCTGTGTATGGTGTGCATGCATAGATGAAATTTGTTTCTTTCGAAACATGGATTCCAAGCGTGTATAGTTCAAAACACAATGGCTCAAAGTGGAGCCCAAACAATCCACACTTTTCTTTAAATCATTTATATCATTTTCAATACTAGAAGATAAAGTGGAGCATGTAATAGGTAAGCTAGGTGAAGCTACACTAGCATGACAAATATGAGTGTCAAAATCATTTTGTAAAGAAATATTTTTCTTTAAACACTCTTTCAATTCTTGTGAAATTAAGTCAATTTTGTTTTTCAAAGAATTATTCTCTTTAATACAAAATCAAATTTTGAAGTTAAATCCTTATTTTTCATCAAATATATTCATAATCATTTTTACTTTTCAAAATTTTGTTTTCATTAAGTGCAAGATCAAGTTGTGATTTAAATGAGTCAAGTTCACTTAAAATCTCATCTCTTTCTTGCAACACATTTTCAAGTCTAGAGGATAAATTTTTATTTTCTTCTTTTAAAACAAGATTATCCTTTTTCAAAAGTTTGTATTTAGAAATCAAATTTTCACTAACTATAGATGGTTCATCATATAAAGCATGTGCATCTATATAATCACCACAAGAAGAACTAACACTATTATCTAGTTGAGTTTCCGAATATACCTCAAGGGAGTCATTCCCTTGGACTATGAAGCAACGTTGGTCGGATTCTTCTCCACTAGATTTTTCCTCCATATTGATTTGTGTTTGAAGCTCGGGAGATGTCAATATGTTCCACACTACAAAAGCGGAATCACAATGAGAAATCATAGATAAATATTCTTTACTTAGTGAGTTTCTAATAGCCCTTAGGGCTTGAGCATTAGCCATTTTATACTTTCTATTACCAATAAAAGATTCCTTGATAGCAGCAAGGTAAACAAAATAACCTAGGGATTTTAAATAAATACTCATTCTAATCTTCCATATTTCAAAGTCACAAACATTAATCATGGGAGGGACAAGGGGATCCATAAGTGTGTATAAACAAAGAGTATGCAAATGCAAGTCTTAGATTAGCTAGCCAAGATCTCACTCCTAGGTGGTTAAACCTAATTATCAGGAGCGTAGGCTCTGATACCAATTGAAATCACCTAGAGGGGGGGGGGGTGAATAGGTGATAATGCTAATCAATGCACAAATTAAGTATTATGATGCAACGATTACCCAAAACAAGACTAGAAGCCGAATACCCCGTGAAGGGCTCTAAACTCCTTCCTCGTGATTCCTCTAGATAAGAGTTTGAGGTGCGCAATGCAATCTTATTGTGCGAGTATTGATCGATAATATAGCAATGATTATGAAGCAAGTAAATATAGCAATGAATATAAAGCAAGTAAATGAAGCAAGTAAACCAATCACAAACACAGAGGTTTGTTTCGAGGTTCGAGCACCCAGCTCTACATCCCCGCCTTCACCCAGGAGGATTTTCGATTCACTAGAACTTTCACAAAGGATTACAACCACTAGGGAGTACTCAACTCCTCAATCACACTCCTCTAATCCAGAGGTAGTGGAGACACAAATACAATAATCACTGGATGATCAAAAGACCACAAACTCTCTCTTGAAAACTTTCTTTACAAACCCTAGAGAATAATATATAAGATTGAAGCTCAAGGTTTTGTAAGTGATATAAAAATAGAAGAGAGATTTTAAGAACCAAAAACTTTTAGAAAACTTTTGAAAATAATAGCTCAAAACTTAAACAAAGCTCTTTCTCAAGAAAACTCAAAACTTTTGATCTTTGAATTTGTTGTTGTGAAAACCTCTACCCTAATGACCCCTTTATATAGGATTTAGAAAGAGTAAACATAAAAAAGTTTTACCTGAATATAAGAGAAAGAAATTGACCCTCTAATACAGTAACCACGTTTTATTTAAACTTAAATACATTTTGAAAACATGTTAAAAATCAGCCTCCAGAAAATTAGCCATTACTGCCAATCTGGCAGATTGGTCAACTTTGAGCACATTTGTCAGGCTGTAAACGTCCGAATTCAGAATTAGGTATATAGGAATAATTTGTAGATATTTAAGTCTTCGTTTTAATGTAACTGAAATAAACTCAATATCATTTTTTATTAAAATGTTATCAATAAAATACTGACAGGTGTCAAAACAGAAACTGTAAGCTATTTTCAGAACAAGAACAGAGTTCAACCAAATATTTGACATCTTTAAAATTTGAATCTGAAAATGATTATTAAATAAGAAATTTAGATCTGAAAGTTATCTTTGAAATGCAAGTTAAATCATGTTATTTAAATATAAGAATGAAAAGTTATGATAACAACTATAAAAGGGTGTCAAGCAGATCAGCAGAACTAAAACTGGTTCAAATCCAAAACCCGATATATGTACTTAAAATCCAAAACCGATTAAATCAAAAACCAAACGTATTGAATTTATGTGTGTATTTGAGCTTCAAACGTATATACTATTCTTTAACAAACTAAAAATATAAAAACTTTATAGGAAGGTGTCTCTGAACCGCGTTGCTGAGCTAGAGCCTTCTTCCTATGAAAATGTCCTCTTGCATCATTTGCCTTTTAGCGCCATTATCCTTGAAATATTCTTAATAAGGCCATCATGAATAGCACAAACCTGAAACTCATTCTAAACAACTTATTAGTACCAAATAACTTCTATGTGTTTTGTTATCATCAAAACTTAAACAAATAGAGAGTGTAACCTTTTGGGCCAACAGTATTTGTATGTGGTCCAGTGCTTGTGATTGTACATGTATATGCCTGTGATGAATACTTATACTAGGGTAGTTTATTTCTTGTACATATACCATGCCTGCGATGTTGCTCACTGCTGCCTTATTGCATGTGTGTGATTGACACTAATACTTCTGCAGGTACCATACCCAGCCTCTGGGCTGCGTTTAGCCTCCAGGCTCTCTACTCGATCTCTGGCCCTATCAGCCTCCGAGCTTCTCCACTCCACAGTAGTCTAGATATTATCATGCTTATATGTATGCTCGTGTGATACTAACATCTCGTGCAGGTACCCTTATACCGACTCTGGGTTTGTGCCCAGGCTAGCTACCCAATTTGTTTTAGACTTGTACCCTTATAGGTTTCGTAGTAGCTACCGAGAGTGCGTTTAGACCCCGAACGTACTTTAGCCTCCAGGCTCTCTTGCCCACTTCCTTGGAAAAGGAGTGCGCTTAGACCGTCAGGTCTCTCAGTTACGTCTGGAAGGCATGCTTAGCGCTCAACGCTTTACCACTAGATTCGTCTAGGCGAGATACTGCCGGATTTCCTACGCGTACTTTAAGACGAGTCGTCCTGGTAACCTCGCGAAGCACTTTAGTGAACAAATACTGTTCGCTATCAGTGCCTCCAACTTGCTCAGCTCTGTTTGATTTTACTCAGCTATCGCTATATCACTTGCTATGCACATGCTTAGTATGTTGACACTTGATATTCTACCACCTGACATCTACATGATACTACTTGACATCTGCTCATGTTACGTTATCACTTATCACCTGCCCCTTTATGACATGACTTATCACCTAACATTTGCATGATATCACATTAACACCTGATACCTGTCATGATTAACTCTTAACTCATGATTATCACATTACGGGAATGTAGTACTGAAACTCTTGTTATGTACTCCCGTTATGCTTGTTATGTACTCCTGTTATGACCAGTTATATTCCTACTCAATCCCGTAATCTGATAATTATGTTTAATAAGATATAAAAAGGGCAATCTATACTGGGAATGGGAGGAAATAATGAATGCTGCTATGATGCTTTACTTATAGTGGTGGAAATACTAAATTGAAGATTTGTGTTTGGGTGCTTTTAGGCACCCAGAAGATGCGTATTAGTAGGATTTCAAGCCCCTATTGGTTCTATCCCGGGCGGTCGGGAACCACTATAAGTATAAGATATTAGTTCTTTATTAGCTTCCTGTAACCAACCTCGACTTACTTATATATAGATGTATGTGTGATGAGATGTACACCAGAACACATACCTAGATATATGGGTCAGACGAGTAATAATAATAAGTTGCCAAGATAATAACTCGTATTGCTTTGCAAACCTGGTTATATCACTTGTTTTGCCACAATTGCTTTCATCAGATTTTACTTCAGATTTTTGATTTTATTTACCATTATTATGTTTCTAATTTACCACCTGTGTATTACTCCTCTGGTCTCCTGACTTGATTACTCCTCGTTTTAGACTGATTCATGATTACCACTCATTACTAATGTCTCATTCATATATAGTGTGTTTTGTGCTCACGACACGATTTTCAATGCATGCTTTGATTTGGCATTCACATCACAAGTCGTTGGAGAATTCTGACTCCCCTAGATCCTCATGTCCAGGTCTTGGGGTTTGGAGCTTGTGGATTCTTCCAGTTGCTGATCAAAGTGGCGCAGCGGTAGCGTGGATCATCGGCAGAGCGTCCAAACCCCTATCCTTCCAGGCCCCCCTGCTTGTCTCTCGAGTTTTCCTTCTGTAACTCGTGAGCGCCCTTTGTATTGTTCGTACTTGTATATCTCTTTGTATTCTCGCATTTGCGTCTATCGGTGATGTAATATTCTTATAATACTATGTCACATCCTATGATAACTTTGTAATTGTACCCATATGTTGGAATGTATAATGCACCATGTACTTTTGTACTTTGATTCTTACTTGTACTGATGCTTAGCGTATATATGTAAGGGTATTTTTGACCTACGTGTATACGTCCCAGTAACATCTCCGTACCTATGGGATCGGGGCGTTACATTTTCAGACCCCTATAAAAATGGGTCTTTGAAGCCAGTTTCAACAAAATTTCCAAGAGCAATTTTTCTTACCTTCTCAAGTGTTTTCAGTAAGTTTTTAAAAGAAGTTTTTGTGCCAAAAATTCTTATCTTTATTTGTTTCAAAGTTTTTAGAAAATCAAAGAAAAATAAGATTTGGGAATTCTAGTTTTGTTCTTCAATTTTATATCTACTAAGAGGTTTTCCCGAGTGTTTTCTTTGTTGTTTTATTTTTCAAACACTGTGTTTTCTCATATACTTGAGCTATCATCTCAAATCTTTCTTTTAGATCTTTGTATTGTGAGAAAAATTATTTGTGATCCTTTCAGATCACCAAGAGTGTTTGTGATCATTAGATCACTAAGTTTTATTTCTTCTTTGCTTTGTGCTCGGCTTAGTGCCCACCTCTTGTGTAGAGATTTATGTTTGAGAGAGCATAGTTGTGTACTCTCGGATTATATTTGTAATCCTCGGTAGAAGTCCCTTTGTGGAAGGTCCTGTGTAGTGGAAATCCTTCGTGTGAAGGCGGGGACGTAGAGTAGTGGCTCGAACCACGAACATATCCTCTTGTTTGCGTTTGAATCTTTTCTCTTAACTCTCTATTATATCTTGCATTACTTTTATTGCTCATATGATATACATGCTTGGTATTGTATGTGTGCCCACACTTGTATTGAATCAAGAGAGCTTTTAAAGCACCTTAACTCTTAGTTTAGAGGAATCTCGAGGAGTAGTTCCAAAGCCTTTCACGGGGAATTTGGACTCACTCTTGATTACACACAATGTGTTAGCAATTAGTTTTAAATTTCTCATCATTTGTCCAGTTTAGATAGTACACCTATTCGCCCCCTCTAGGTGTACTTTCAATTGGTATCGAGCTAGCGCTCCTGATATTCAGTTTAACCACCTAGGAGTGTGATCCTTGGATTGCTTATTTAGATTTGCTTTGCACACATATAGTTATATGCTCATGGATTTTCTTACTTCACCCATGTGTGATATTTTCAACATCGATATATTGAAGTTTAAGATGAGTGCTTACCTAAAAGCCCTAAGATTTCATGTTTATCTTGCCACTATAAAGAAATCTATCTTGAAACGACAAGTACCTAGAGGCTAATGCACAAGTCATAGATGCACTAAAGCACATATTAAGTAAAGAACATTTATCTTTTGTTTCTCATTGTGATTCTGTTTTTACAGTGTGGAACATATCGACTTCTCCTGAGCAACAAATGGCAAACATTGTGGAGAGAGAAGCTATTGTGAATGAGTCCGACGAAGCTTGCTATATGGTCCAAGGGATTGACTCTCTTAAGGTACATTCAGATACTCATGTAGATGATAGTGCTAACTCTTCTAATGATCATCATGATAGTAGTATGGATGCCATGCTTTGAATGAAGAGCTTTCAAAATTTTATGAAAACTTGCTTTCTAAATACAAAACTTTGAAAAAGAAAAGTTTTGACTTAAAAGGAGGAAATAAAAATTTGTTTCAAAACTTGATTTGATTTTGCAAGAAAAATTTGAGTTTTCAAATGAAAGAGATTCATTGAAAACCCAACTTGATCTTGTTTAAAAAGAAAACAAATTTTAAAAATAAAAATAATTTTAATATTATTTTGAAGAAAAATGAGGTTTTGTCTTCAAAACTCAATTTTATTTTAAAAGAGAACGATTCTTTGAAAAATAAAATTGTTTTAATTTTCAAGGAATTGGATTGCATTTTAAAGAAAAAGATTCTTGGAAAAATGATTTTGCTTCCCATTCTTGTCATGGTTCTATTGATACATCTCCTACTGATAAGAATTTTATTGCATGCTCCACTTCTTCTTTAAGTATTAATAATGATATTTGCATGTTGAAGAAAAGTGTAGATTATTTGGGCTCCACTTTGAGCTAATGTGCCATAACCACACAAGATTGGAATCCATGTTTCGGAAGAAACATGCTCCATATATTCATGCACACAAATCACGGCATACACATGCTTCTTATGTTCACGCACATCACACTAGCATGCTAGAGTGTACACTTGTACACATTGTGAATGTACGGGCCACCTTGCAAAATTTTGTTATAATATAATACATGCTCTAAATTTTGCAAATAAGAATGTTGGGTTAGGAAAGATGCTAACTTCCATGGACCCAAGAAAGTGTGGGTACCAAAATCCATCCCTATTTTATTTGATGTAGGTATGGGCTCTCACAGGATGTAAGAGCGTAGGTGCCTTGATGGTGGATGCATTTCGAGCTAAATGATCATTATTTTGGATACATCACTTTCAAAGGATGTTTGGTGAAAGAACCGCCATACAATTGGTTTGGTAACTATCTCTAACTTCTTATTTTTGTTTACATGCTTTCTTATTGATGATTTCTAGCATGTATTGGATTTCATGTTCATTATATTTAAATGTGTGTTTATTAGACTTGTAAAATATGCACACAGTATTTGAGATACACTCATATTCATATGGATTCATATTTTTGTATTCTCACTTTAGTTTAGCTATTGTGTATATCTTAATTCTTATACCACTTGCATTTAGCCTAATGATTATATTTATTTATATTTTTGTGCTCATGTTTTGATTACATGTTTGGATGTAAGTTTTCATTAACACTTGTATTTATACTTGTACAAGTAATGAGCTATACTTGATTCTTATGTTTTAGTGCCTTAATGCTCATGTGTACTCATTAGATGTACTTTATAAACTAGGATGATTCTTGCATTTTCATTTGCTTTCCATATTTTTGTACATGTTTTTATGTTTAGCTTCATGTATATATTAATTTTGCCGAAAACTATAGATATGCATGTTATATTCTTGAGTCGCTTGCCTTCATGCTATATTCTTTTGTGGACTCGTTTATTTTTGGGACAAATATGTATGCTTTAGTTTTGACAAAACATACATATACTTTGAAATTTGTTTAGTTCTGATGAAAATTAAAATTTTCATAGTTTCATATTTATATACGAATTTCATGAGATCTTCATTGATTCATTTCCATGTATATATTTTTTGTATGACTCTTGTACACTCGATATATTTTGTTTACTTATGGTTTTGATTCATGAGCCTATATATGCTTCATAGATTCTTGAGTGTCGGTTTTCGTGCAATTTTCATATATCATGGAATATATTTGTTTTTTATTCCTTACTTGAAGGATTTCGTACTAGTTTTCAAATTATAATAAAATCAGTTTCGTATTCTTTAATTTAGTAGTGATTTTCAAACTTTACTAAAATGATCTTCAAATCTTATTTTTGAAAATTCTTACCTTCTAAGGGCAGTTGGATGGGCGACCATACCTTGAATGCTCAAATTGAATATCTTTTTAAACATGTGCATGAAAGAGAGGTAGTTATGAGTTATACACTTGCTTATCATGAAAATTGATTTTTGTATACTCATATTTTCTATATATATATGTATGCATCATATTTTAAATTGATATTATATTGCTCTGAAAATACATATATATGATTTTGATTGTACTTATTTTACATTGACATACTTGAATACTTGTTTAAAGCACAAACAGATTTTATGCTAAGCTTGATTTAGTTCTTAATAATATTTGATATCTTTACAAACTTATGCATTGTTTTTATTACTATTTCTCAAAGGGGAGAAAATTCTTATTTTATCTTTCAATTGGTATCTATTTTCAACTGGTATCTTACTCTCACTTTTTATGAAGAAAAATATTTTGTTTTGAAAAATGCTAACATTTTTAATATTGGTATCAATAACCTTCACTTGGTCTTATTCTCAAATTGGTATCTTTATTGCAAGATGATTTTAATGTTGACGTAAAAAATTGATTTTTTACTTTCAATTGGTATCATTTCTTTCTATTGGCATCAATTAGTAAAAAGATTGTTTCATTTTAATTGGTAAAAAGATGGATTCATTTTCAATTGGTTTCTTTCAATTGATAATTTTTCTTGGTATCAAAATTTTTGTTTAAAATTTTTTTTTTATTGTTATTATTTGTCTTTCTTAATCCTTTGTTGATGATTGACAAAAAGGGGGAGAGAGATTTGGGTTTACTATGCATGTTTGATTAAGTGATTATACATATATACATGTGTTTTTATGATTCTCATTGCATATCTTTTATTGCTATTAATTAGTATTTTGAGCTACATTGCATATATTTGTGTTTTATGGTTATGCATGAGTTAAGGGGAAGCTTCTATGAAGGCTATCCTTAATCAATACATATATTACCTCATAAGTTTTACCATCATCAAAAGGGGGGTTGTTGGCCCAAAGGCCCTTCACCTTAGTTTTGATGATGACTAACTTATGAAGTTAACTTACTAATGTTTTGTGTTTATATAGTTTTAGTTATTGATAAAGATCTTAGTATGTATTTAGCCTTAACAAAGGTTTTAAAGTTAAGTTTTGGAGCTAACATGTGTTGATTCAAGAGCCCGTGCGTCAAGATCACATCTAGTACTCGGATGGAGTCAAGCTCTATGGATCGTATTTGGATCGAGTCATCTTGGAGATGAAGATCGATGAGAAGACTTGTATCTAGGTTTGGTTTAGTTTAGAGTTTAGATCTTGTGTAAAGATAATTAGTTTTGATATGCTCAAGTATACAGACACAAAAGTTCAAAAGTTTAGTTTCGGTTTAACCGTTTTGGATTCGGTTCAACTGTTTTGGATTTTTCAAGAATACATACATTATTTTCACGAATAGATAGAATCAAAAAAGTTTTCATGGTTTAATGTAGATTGTATTTATCTATATACATTGTTTGGTCCATAATGCTTAAAAACTTATTTTGATGTATATCTAGTTCATGATTTTAAATTTTGTATTTATCAAAACTTATTTTGAGATTTAATGTCAAAAACATAATATATTATTTACACGTGTATTGGATTCTATCCATACACACTATGCTTCATATGTGTTTCAAATATCATGTTTTTGTATTTATACAAGTTTGGGAAAATCGGATTTCCATTTAGAATTTGGTTTTATAAATGCCGGTTTTGGTTTAAAGCTAAATTTTCAAGCCAAAAATAGTCCAAATAGTTTGTAATATGTGGTGATTTTTGGTCACACATATTTGTACTTCAAATATATACATGAAATTATTTTTATGGATTTTATGGGATTTTTATAGGTATTTAAAAGCCAACATTTTATAACTTATAAATCTATTCTGAGCCTACGGGCGGTCGACCGACCGGTCGACCGGACCAGAGCTCGGTCGACCGGACAGTCGACCAATGTGCATAAAACGTGCATATAGCCTTGGCATTGGGCCGGTCGACCGACCAGAGAGTTTGCTCTCTGGTTCTGGCCTCGGTCGACCGACAGGCGTTTGCCTTGGGGCGGTCGACCGACGGCTCAAACGGTCAGAATTCTGACCGTTGGTCGATCAGTCGACCGGGCAGTCGACCGACAGGTCAATTTTGACCTGTTTTGTACCCTACCGACTATATTTTTAGACCCCTATAAAATGAGTCTTTGAGGACCGTTTTCAATAGGATTTTCAAGAGCAATTTTTCCCATCTTCTCAAGTGTTTTCAGTAAGTTTTTAAAAGAAGTTTTTGTGTCATTATTTGTTTCAAAATTTTTGGAAAATCAAAGAAAAATAAGATTTGAAATTTTATTTTTGTTTTTCAATTTCATATCTATTAAGAAGTTTTTCCTAAGTGTTTTCTTTATTGTTTTATTTTCAAACACTTTGTTTCTCACATACTTGAACTATCATCTCAAATCTATCTTTAGAACTTTGTATTGTGAGAAAAATTATTTGTGATCCTTTAAGATCACCAAGAGTATTTGTGATCATTAGATCATTAAGTTTTATTTCTTTTTTGATTTGTGTTTGGCTAAATGCCCACCTCTTGTATAGAGGTTTGTGTTTGAGAGAGCAGAGTTGTGTACTTTCAGATTGTATTTGTAATTTCTTGGTGGAGGTTACTTTGTGGAAGTTCCTTTGTGCACATAGTGAAAATCCTTCTGTGTGAAGGTGGGGACGTAGAGCAGTGGCTCGAACCTCAAAATATATCCTCTTGTTTGCGTTTAGATATTTTCTCTTAACTCTCTCTTATATCTTGCGTTACTTTTATTGCTCATATCATATACATGCTTGGTATTGTTTGTATGCCAACACTTGTGTTGAATCAAGAGAGCTTTTAAAGCACCTCAACTCTTAGTTTAGAGAAATCTCGAGGGGTAGTTTCAAAGCCTTTCACGAAGAATTCAGACTCACTCTTGATTACACATGGTGTGTTAGCAATTAGTTTTAATTCCGCATCATTTGTCCAGTTTTACCTAATACACCTATTCACCCCCCCTCCAGGTGTACTTTCAATATTATATTCAGTGTTTATTTATGTGATAGATATTAGTCTAATTCTAAAGAATCCATCTGAGTGCTAGACGCGATCTTGTGTGTGCGATCTGTTGAATCTACATGTGTTAGCTCCAAAACTCCTCTGTTGAAGCTAAGCACCTACTAAGATCTTGTTAGTAGATCTAAAACTATATAAATACAAGATCATTAGTACTATAATTACATGAGTTAATCATCATCAAAACTAGAGTGATGGACATTTGGGCCAACAATCTCCCCCTTTTTGATGATGACAAGACTCATGGAGTTTTATATGCATGGATTAAAGTTAAGCTTCATAGAAGCTGTAACGCCCCGATCCTGCGGGTACGGAGACGTTACTGCGACGTATATACGTAGGTCAGAAATACCCTCACGTATATACGCTAAGCATCAGTACAGGCAAGAATCAGAGTACGGAAGCAAGTGGTGCATTATACATTCCAACCAATGAGTACAATTACAAAGTTATCACCAGAGGTGATCCGATATTACAATAATATTACATCACCAGAATGGTGCAATTGCGAGAATACAAGGATGTACAAGAATGAGCAGTACAAAAGGCACTCACGAGTTTACAAAAGGAAAACTCGAGAGGCACACAAGGGGGCCTGGAAGGATAGAGCTTCAGACGGTCTGCTGGGGATCCACGCTACCGCTGCGCCATTCTGATCAGCAACTGGAAGAATCCGCACGCTCCAAGCTCCATGACCTGGACATGAGGATCCAGGGGAGTCAGATGAAACTCCCAGGCGAGTGGTGAGGCAAAAGCCAAGTGGCGAGCAAGGGTAAGCACATGTATAGCGATAAAACCAAATAAAGCCGAGGACGAGCAAATCTGATTGTATGGTTTCAGATCACGGCTCCATGAGACTAGTACATCGAAGGAATAATCCAAACAAGGAACCCTCATCTATTTACCTTTATCTCAT
Source organism: Agave tequilana (assembly GCA_038442645.1). NCBI lineage: Eukaryota > Viridiplantae > Streptophyta > Magnoliopsida > Asparagales > Asparagaceae > Agave > Agave tequilana. Next base: position 45,220 of record JAVJIF010009517.1, on the reverse strand, counting down.
GTCACCATAATCCAAGCACATACAACCCGACTGTACTCAGGGCATGATAAGATAATGAACAGGAGGCAAGTGGATACAAGGATAAGCAGAGTATGAGCAGTTAATACGATAATACTCATAAAGCCGAAAATCTGAAGTAAAATCTAGGACAAGCAAATATGGTAAGGCATATCACAGATTCATAGCCGTTTAAGCTGCAGGCTTCAGTATGCGTCCCATTCCACATACCTCTACTTACAACTTAAAGAGCCGGTTATTATCTTGACACTTTATTATTACTCGTCTTACCCTGATATCTAGCTATGTGAACTAGCGTCCCAGCACACATAGATCCATATCCGAGTAAAGCAAGATTGTTATTGGAAACCAGCGGGGGTATCAACGAACTATGTTTACAGTGGGTCCCGTACATACCCGGGACCACGGCCCAGGATTGTTCCGTTGCTTGGTGGACGGAACCAGCCGCAAGGCTAACAGGAGGGACTTATGTATGCCCTTATCATGATGGTACCAGGAAGGAGGGAGCCAGCACTCCCCTCGGTCGCCTGGAGGCCCACAGGTCAGACCGGAAGTTTTAGTTGCACAACATGCCTAATACCACTGTAAACACGAACACATATTGATAGCCGGGAGTTTCCCCCGACCCGATGCAAGTTGTCCAGTTTTATGATTTATCAGATGATTATCAGATTTCGGGAATGAGCAAGAGCAAGTCAGGATTATCAGGAATACATGTATATCAGAGTACTGGTTCGTACTATAATGTACCAAGATGTGTAACAGGAGTACAGTTTGTACTATCAAGATGTCAGGTCATCATTCCCGTTAATGTGATAATCATAAGAGTCAAGTATATCATGCCGGGTGTCAAGTGATAGCATGACAGGAGAATGATATTTGGCAGGTGACCAATCATGTCAAAAGATTGATATTAGTCCGGTGGCAAGTCATGTCATAGCAGATAACAAGTCGGGTGTCAGGTGATGGTACAACAGTTGTCAAGTAATATAACAGGTGATAGGCATTAGCATGCAGATGATAAGTATCAAGCAAAAGTATGCCAAATATTAACATATCAAGTTTGTCAAGTAATAGAATAATAGTTGAACACAATCAAAGAAGGCGTTAGTTCCAAACAGCACAAGTCATGAATAATACAAGTCGACCGATGAAATAGGAAAGTCAAAGGGAAAGCGAGAACACTCGCATAACCAATAAAATAGTAAGGCAAGAGGATAGCGAGATCACTCGCCTAAATCTTAGTGAAATCTCTGATATCCGGGGTCCAGGAATCAACGCGCAAACGCGATCAAATAAAAGGAGAACGAAGACGCGGGGGACGCTGACGCGGGAGTCGCGTTGCGAGAATAGCAGGAGCGGGAATCACAGACGCGGGGATCACGTCGCGAAGGTGTCAAAACGCGAGGCAAGTGACCTGCGTTTAAATCAGGGCATGAGGAGAACGTGGACGCGGATGCGGGTTCCGCATCGCATTAACACAAGGAGAATACGAACGCGGGTGTGGGATCCGCGTTAGGAAACAAACAGGGAGGAGGGAAGGTGATGTTCGTCAAGTAACAAGTCTTGTAATAGCAATATATAACACAAGACTCGAGGATAAGGTCCATATTCAAAGAAGTGATTAACCACAGCAAACAGTCAAGATTAGTCGACTAGGGCAAATGAGTTAGTCGACTAATGAAGGCCGCGTCTCAGAGAGCCGCGTCTTCAGAAGGAAAGTTAGTCGACTAGGGGATGATAGTAGTCGACTAATAGGGTTGCGTCTTCAGAAATAAGGCTGCGTTTCAAAGGGTTAGTCGACTTATAGTTGGGTCAAGTCGACTAATGGAGTGCAAAACAGAGAGCAGAACTTGACTTTAGAGGGTTGCGTTTGATGATAAAAACACAAGTATAATGATAAGTTCTTTGTTAAAGTGGTAGCCAATTATCACCAAAACGATCACCGGAATAATCGCGAACGATTACCGGAAAATCTACGGCGATAAAGCTCGGCCCCAATCCAAAAGGAGGGTACCGGCCCAAGAGTCTTGCCGATGATGAAGAGCACGGCCTCCAATCCAACGGAGGTGGCCGGCCCAAAAGAGAAGGAGAGAGTTTAAAGGTGCAAGTCTAGTTCAATATCAAAAGTTGGAGTTTTGGAAACGAAGCTTCGGAGAGCGAAGCTATGGCTCATCGGAAAGAGCACGATGAGGAGATGAAGATGGTGGGTTTGGTGGTGGCTAAAGTGGTGTATACGGTGGTGGAGATGGTGATGAAGCTATAGAGCTTAATGGGTTCATGGTGTTTCATGGTGAAAAGAGGAAGAAGAAGATGGTATGGAGGTGTTGTTGTTGTTGGAAATGGAGGAGGAGATGAAGGAGAGAATGATGGTGGAATTTGTGGTGAAAATGAAGGAAAAATGGTGGAGAAGTGGGTGGCCAAAGGAGGGAGAAGGTGGCTTTTTGCTGCTGCCATTGTTCTCTGTAAACCAAAAAGAAGATGAGAGGAAAAGAATGAAAGGAAGAGAGAGAAGGAGTGGGGTATTTATAAAGGTAAGGAGATGAATATAATATTGATGCCTTGACATGATTCCTTAACATGAAACATGCGTTTCACTTCTCCAAACGCAGCCCTCAACCTGCATTTAGGCCAAAATGGGCCAAACGCGGGAGTTAAAGCCGCGTCCAGGGAAGATGCAAAAGCTGCGTTTAACAAAAGGACAAAAGTCAGATTAGACTTGATTGGGATTGATTGGCAGTGCATTAAATGCAGCATGGAGAGGATCTCCGCATTAAATGCAAAATCCCAGAGTGAAGCTCGCGTTTGGCGAGAAGAGAGAAAAAGTGGGAAATATCTGGACACTATTCCGGTATCTGGGAAAACACCGAAACTCCGGAAAAGTCCCAAAAATAAAGTAACTTTAAAAGCTTCCCAAAAATTCTCAAAAATAATAAATATTATAAAATGATTTTTGGTGAAATCGGTTTTCAGGAATTCAATCTCATTTTCAAAATAAAAATCATAAGGTCAACCGTCAATACCGGTCTACACCGGGTTGGCCAGATTTTGATAAAATCTGAAAAATCCCAGAAAATGTCTGAAAGAAGAAATTATAATTCTAAGAAGTAATATGAAAGCGGAATCTAGAAATTTGATTCCAATTGTAAATGAAAATTCCTGGAATCAACCAGTGATACTGGCCGACACCCAATCCAGTGAAATTTTGATAAATTTAAAAAATTCTCAGAAAAAGTATTTAGATAGAAAAGGTGATTTTAAGAAGTTACTAGAAAGCCGTTTCTTAAATTCAACTCCATTTGTAAATTAAAAATCCGAGAATCGGTCAGCAGTACTGGTCGACACCGGTTTTGAAGATTTTCAACTTAATTCAGGAAAATTCCAGAAAATCATAAAAATCCAAAATATTGGAAAACAGTATTTAAACTGAAATCGGTCAATTTGGAATAACAAAAAGATCAAATTGAGAAATCTATTAGGATCGAGTCCCCGGTTCAGACTAGGGCTGACTCCGAGTCCACGAATCCAAATCCAAGACAAAACGTTCATATAAATAATTCATAATACAAAACAAATACAAGAAGTAAATCGAAAAATACGATCGAAAAATCTGAATACGCAACTAAGTACGTATTCTGGGAGCGGGGTGTTACAATCCATCCACCTTACAAAAATTGCGTCCTCGCAATTTCGATAAGGGGTAAATTGAACACGAAGAGGACAAGGGTGGAATTATACCAATTAAGATATGAAGCACTATAGGTAGGGCCCTCAAGTTGACTGATCAATAACCAGAATATAGAAATCTTCTGCACTTCCGGCTGTATAAATCTTCGAACAATGCCGAATAATACTGACTGATAACACAGCTTAGCAATAGAATTCCAACTGTACTGCATACTTAGTATCACTCTGAGAATGAGCCAGAACACCAAAGATAAAGAAAACCCTGATAGTCCTGAGCATAATAAAGAAGACCGATAATTAAGAATTCCGAATACCAGGCATCAATCACTCTGAAAGATATAGCCGAGAATATAGAATATCCGTAGAGAATCCCGACTACTGACTTCTGAAAGATAACCCGTTCGAGATCAATCCTGAGAATATCTGAGCTTCATAGAGTTGTCCGAAGAGATCATCTCATAGCTTCATCCAGAACCAGCCACTACCTCTCTAGTATATCCATATCTTAAGTTGGTATAAAGGCTTCGAAAAACCAAAACAGGGAAGGATGGAAAAGATTAGGAATCAAAGGAAAGATGATCAAGATAAATAGATAACTCTGTACTTGTAGTTGGAATGTATAACCAGGACTCATGCATTCCAGTTGCAAATTCCTTTACCATTAATTTGCCATCTGGACGTACTGAGGAGGTGAGAGCCTAGGCTCTGATACCACCCTGTAACGCCCCGATCCTGCGGGTACGGAGACGTTACTGCGACGTATATACGTAGGTCAGAAATACCCTCACGTATATACGCTAAGCATCAGTACAGGCAAGAATCAGAGTACGGAAGCAAGTGGTGCATTATACATTCCAACCAATGAGTACAATTACAAAGTTATCACCAGAGGTGATCCGATATTACAATAATATTACATCACCAGAATGGCGCAATTGCGAGAATACAAGGATGTACAAGAATGAGCAGTACAAAAGGCACTCACGAGTTTACAAAGGAAAACTCGAGAGGCACACAAGGGGGCCTGGAAGGATAGAGCTTCAGACGGTCTGCTGGGATCCACGCTACCGCTGCGCCATTCTGATCAGCAACTGGAAGAATCCGCACGCTCCAAGCTCCATGACCTGGACATGAGGATCCAGGGGAGTCAGATGAAACTCCCCAGGCGAGTGGTGAGGCAAAAGCCAAGTGGCGAGCAAGGGTAAGCACATGTATAGCGATAAAACCAATAAAGCCGAGGACGAGCAAATCTGATTGTATGGTTTCAGATCACGGCTCCATGAGACTAGTACATCGAAGGAATAATCCAAACAAGGAAACCCTCATCTATTTACCTTTATCTCATGTCACCATAATCCAAGCACATACAACCCGACTGTACTCAGGGCATGATAAGATAATGAACAGGAGGCAAGTGGATACAAGGGATAAAGCAGAGTATGAGCAGTTAATACGATAATACTCATAAAGCCGAAAATCTGAAGTAAAATCTAGGACAAGCAAATATGGTAAGGCATATCACAGATTCATAGCCGTTTAAGCTGCAGGCTTCAGTATGCGTCCCATTCCACATACCTCTACTTACAACTTAAAGAGCCGGTTATTATCTTGACACTTTATTATTACTCGTCTTACCCTGATATCTAGCTATGTGAACTAGCGTCCCAGCACACATAGATCCATATCCGAGTAAAGCAAGATTGTTATTGGAAACCAGCGGGGTATCAACGAACTATGTTTACAGTGGGTCCCGTACATACCCGGGACCACGGCCCAGGATTGTTCCGTTGCTTGGTGGACGGAACCAGCCGCAAGGCTAACAGGAGGGACTTATGTATGCCCTTATCATGATGGTACCAGGAAGGAGGGAGCCAGCACTCCCCTCGGTCGCCTGGAGGCCCACAGGTCAGACCGGAAGTTTTAGTTGCACAACATGCCTAATATGTAAACACAAACACATATTGATAGCCGCGAGTTTCCCCCGACCCGATGCAAGTTGTCCAGTTTTATGATTTATCAGATGATTATCAGATTTCGGAATGAGCAAGAGCAAGTCAGGATTATCAGGAATACATGTATATCAGGAGTACTGGTTCGTACTATAATGTACCAAGATGTGTAACAGGAGTACAGTTTGTACTATCAAGATGTCAGGTCATCATTCCCGTTATCGTGATAATCATAAGAGTCAAGTATATCATGCCGGGTGTCAAGTGATAGCATGACAGGAGAATGATATTTGGCAGTGACCAATCATGTCAAAAGATTGATATTAGTCCGGTGGCAAGTCATGTCATAGCAGATAACAAGTCGGGTGTCAGGTGATGGTACAACAGTTGTCAAGTAATATAAACAGGTGATAGGCATTAGCATGCAGATGGTAAGTATCAAGCAAAAGCATGCCAAATATTAACATATCAAGTTTGTCAAGTAATAGAATAATAGTTGAACACAATCAAAGAAGGCGTTAGTTCCAAACAGCACAAGTCATGAATAATACAAGTCGACCGATGAAATAGGAAAGTCAAAGGGGAAAGCGAGAACACTCGCATAACCAATAAAATAGTAAGGCAAGAGGATAGCGAGATCACTCGCCTAAATCTTAGTGAAATCTCTGATATCCGGGGTCCAGGAATCAACGCGCAAACGCGATCAAATAAAAGGAGAACGAAGACGCGGGGGACGCTGACGCGGGAGTCGCGTTGCGAGAATAATAGGAGCGGGAATCACAGACGCGGGGATCACGTCGCGAAGGTGTCAAAACGCGAGGCAAGTGACCTGCGTTTAAATCAGGGCATGAGGAGAACGTGGACGCGGATGCGGGTTCCGCATCGCATTAACACAAGGAGAATACGGACGCGGGTTCCGCATCGCATTAACACAAGGAGAATACGGACGCGGGTGTGGGATCCGCATTAGGAAACAAACAGGGAGGAGGGAAGGTGATGTTCGTCAAGTAACAAGTCTTGTAATAGCAATATATAACACAAGACTCGAGGATAAGGTCCATATTCAAAGAAGTGATTAACCACAGCAAACAGTCAAGATTAGTCGACTAGGGCAAATGAGTTAGTCGACTAATGAAGGCCGCGTCTCAGAGAGCCGCGTCTTCAGAAGGAAAGTTAGTCGACTAGGGGATGATAGTAGTCGACTAATAGGGTTGCGTCTTCAGAAATAAGGCTGCGTTTCAAAGGGCTAGTCGACTTATAGTTGGGTCAAGTCGACTAATGGAGTGCAAAACAGAGAGCAGAACTTGACTTTAGAGGGTTGCGTTTGATGATAAAAACACAAGTATAATGATAAGTTCTTTGTTAAAGTGGTCGCCAATTATCACCAAAACGATCACCGGAATAATCGCGAACGATTACCGGAAATCTACGGCGATAAAGCTCGGCCCCAATCCAAAAGGAGGGTACCGGCCCAAGAGTCTTGCCGATGATGAAGAGCACGGCCTCCAATCCAACGGAGGTGGCCGGCCCAAAAGAGAAGGAGAGAGTTTAAAGGTGCAAGTCTAGTTCAATATCAAAAGTTGGAGTTTTGGAAACGAAGCTTCGGAGAGCGAAGCTATGGCTCATCGGAAAGAGCACGATGAGGAGATGAAGATGGTGGGTTTGGTGGTGGCTAAGGTGGTGTATATGGTGGTGGAGATGGTGATGAAGCTATAGAGCTTAATGGGTTCATGGTGTTTCATGGTGAAAAGAGGAAGAAGAAGATGGTATGGAGGTGGTGTTGTTGTTGGAAATGGAGGAGGAGATGAAGGAGAGAATGATGGTGGAATTTGTGGTGAAAATGAAGGAAAAATGGTGGAGAAGTGGGTGGCCAAAGGAGGGAGAAGGTGGCTTTTTGCTGCTGCCATTGTTCTCTGTAAACCAAAAAGAAGATGAGAGGAAAAGAATGAAAGGAAGAGAGAGAAGGAGTGGGTATTTATAAAGGTAAGGAGATGAATATAATATTGATGCCTTGACATGATTCCTTAACATGAAACTTGCGTTTCACTTCTCCAAACGCAGCCCTCAACCTGCGTTTAGGCCAAAATGGGCCAAACGCGGGAGTTAAAGCCGCGTCCAGGGAAGATGCAAAAGCTGCGTTTAACAAAAGGACAAAAGTCAGATTAGACTTGATTGGGATTGATTGGCAGTGCATTAAATGCAGCATGGAGAGGATCTCCGCATTAAATGCAAAATCCCAGGAGTGAAGCTCGCGTTTGGCGAGAAGAGAGAAAAAGTGGGAAATATCTGGACACTATTCCGGTATCTGGGAAAACACCGAAAACTCCGGAAAGTCCCAAAAATAAAGTAACTTGAAAAGCTTCCCAAAAATTCTCAAAAATAATAAATATTATAAAATGATTTTTGGTGTAATCGGTTTTCAGGAATTCAATCTCATTTTCAAAATAAAAATCATAAGGTCAACCGTCAATACCGGTCTACACCGGGTTGGCCAGATTTTGATAAAATCTGAAAAATCCCAGAAAATGTCTGAAAGAAAAATTATAATTCTAAGAAGTAATATGAAAGCGAAATCTAGAAATTTGATTCCAATTGTAAATGAAAATTCCTGGAATCAACCAGTGATACTGGCCGACACCCAATCCAGTGAAATTTTGATAAATTTAAAAAATTCTCAGAAAAAGTATTTAGATAGAAAAGGTGATTTTAAGAAGTTACTGGAAACCCGTTTCTTAAAATTCAACTCCGTTTGTAAATTAAAAATCCGAGAATCGGTCAGCAGTACTGGTCGACACCGGTTTTGAAGATTTTCAACTTAATTCAGGAAAATTCCAGAAAATCATAAAAAATCCAAAATATTGGAAAACAGTATTTAAAACTGAAATCGATCAATTTGGAATAACAAAAAGATCAAATTGAGAAATCTACTAGGATCGAGTCCCCGGTTCAGACTAGGGCTGACTCCGAGTCCACGAATCCAAATCCAAGACAAAACGTTCATATAAATAATTCATAATACAAAACAAATACAAGAAGTAAATCGAAAAATACGATCGAAAATCTGAATACGCAACTAAGTACGTATTCTGGGAGCGGGGTGTTACAGAAGCTTCTCCTTAACTCATGCATAGCAATAAACAAATAAATATTTAATAAAATACATAAACTAAAAAAAACATATATGCATAATTATTAATTAAGCATGCATATATAAGCTCTCCAAATTCTTCTTCCCCTTTTGTCAATTCATCAACAAAGAGGTGAGGACAATCAAACAATAAAGATGTATATGCGATATACATTCATGAAGAGGAGAGACAACAAGTTAGCTCCTCTTCATACATGCATTAAGACCCAACCCACATAAAGCATAATATATGATTAGGTAAGGATAGTGTGAAGTTTTTGCACAAGTATTATGTAAAGAGGAAAGGTTTAGATTCAACCTTTAGTGCTTGATCACTTCACAATGTAGTTAATATGATTGATGTATCCTTTCCAATCTCCGTTATAGCAATGGCTATACCGGGTCGAACCTCGAGGAGAGCTCACGATGGAAGTTTTACGGTCCTTAGTGAAGAAAAGAAAACGAAGATTCTTCTTTGTATTTACACAAATGCAAGAAGCATGGAAAAGAAAATGAAAGAATTGGTGGATTTGTGCATAATGGAAAAGAAATCAAAAGAACTTTGGAAAGTGTATTGCTAAGAAAGAAAGCTATTGAAGAATTCTTGGAAGAAAACTTTGGATGAGAAAGGCCATGGCTAGCTAACTTTACCACTTCGCTAACTTACTAAGCTCAATGGTGATGCTTGATTGCCTCATGTTGATTCATTGGCAATAGAGATTACTTTGCTTGTTTGTTCAAGTACTTTACCGTTTGGAAGATGAGTGTCCCTTTAGGTCTTAGCTTGTAGCCTCATGTTGATTCATTGGCTCTCAAGATAGATTTTCAATAATGAACTCTAGGAGTGACACTCAAGGGATGCTAAGGAAGAAGATACAACATTCAATTAACATTCAAGACATAACAACAAATTAGCTTGAAGTAAAGAAGTTGTTCTACAAGTAGCATATGTTTGGTGATCCATCTCCATGTTCCATCAAGGCTCTTGTTCTAGACAAGGCTCTAAATGAGGCACACATGAGTCATATGGAGTTTGAACAAGCATTTACCAAGTGAAAGCAACTCTACTTCCTTGGAAAGCAAAAGAAACTCTAACAATGCGAGTATAGAAATTAGCAATCATCCAAAGAGATAGAAGTTAGCTAGGTAAGTTGTTAGCTAGCCATGTAAGAGAGATTTAGCTATCCATTGTACAAGAAACAAAACAACAATTCATGATGTAAAGCAATAGAAGTAAAGCAATAGAAATGCACTAGAAGTAAGACAAGAAAGTAAAGCAAAGTAAAGCAACGTACTAGAGATTGTAAAGAGAAGAATGAAGCTTTGATTAATCCTTACTTACAAGTAATGTCACCTCCTTGCTTACAAGCTTTCAACAGCACTCTCTTTTCTCTCTTTGACAAAATCTCTAGGAGGAAGAAGAGGGAGACTAAAACCTAGAGAATACTAGAACAAAATACAAGACTTTCCCCTAATTTCTCCTCTCTCTTCTCTGCTCCCTTGTGCAGGCCCTGGTCCTGTATTTATAGGCCTCAGAGAGAAGCATCTAGAGCCCAGGTTGTTGGAGAGAAATCTGGGCCCTAACCACCCTGTAACTGCCGCAGATACGCGGGAAAGCGCGGCAAAATCTTGGCTGTTCAGGCCAGATTTTCTGGTACAGGTTTGTTATGAGTTTGTTATCCACGTGGCCTTCTGGAAGATTGAGTTGGCGCGAGGATCTCTCCTGATTCTGGATTCAAACTTGGGCTCTTTTGGGTTTTGAATTAATCTCTTTAATTATTGCTAATTAAAGAGATTTTGGGCCTTTTTCTCTTTTAAGATGTGGACCTGCAAAAATAGAGAGAAGATGATCAAAAATCATATTTTAATTGACAATTTGCATGGTATGGAAGCGGTAAAATATGCAAATATGTATAACAATCACACCCCCATACCTAGCTTTTGCTCGTCCTCGAGCAAAACAAGAAAAGAAAAGAAAGAAAAAGAAAATCCTAACTAGTTTATTACACCACTTTCGTAGGTGACACGATTGCACTGAGCATGTGCAACAAGCCGTTAAACCTCTAGGTTACCCTAGAGGAGGAGTGTTGTCTCCTGAGGGTTTTCAGCGGATTGCACCTACAAAATCCATAAAGAAAAATAAAAGGGTTAGTGAAAATTTTGATCCATGTTTTAAAGATTCTCCCTTAAGTTATAGGTTTCAGGTTACTCTAAAATTGTCATTCCTCTTATAAGCGTCTATTTGGAGTTTTGTTTTCAACTTATGTTAAGATTTTAGGGAAAAGATCAAAACCAGATTTTGCATCCTTCCTAGGATATATACATTTATAAATATGAAGGATCTTTCTTAGACTAAGTTCATTTATTTACTAATATATATAATATTTTTTTTTTTTTTTATATATATACAATTTTTATTTATTTACATTTCCTTAGCATCCTTAGGCTTTCTAGTTTACCCTTGTAGCGAGTCTCTTACCGATGACTCCCAAACCAGATGGTCTTAGGGCACCAGATGAGAAAACATCCCTCGGGTTCGATGACTCAAGTATACTAGGCCACGAAGGAATTTAAGGACTTAACCACCTTTAGGCGTGATCGGCAATGCTTCTTGAGGCACGGCTAACCAGCTTAATCAGTGGCTAAGTATTTATTATTTATTTATTTATGTACATCTTTTTTTTTCTTTTATATATTTTTTTATTATATATATATGTAAATAAAATCACAAAGTCCTTGATTAATCCTTCAATATGTTTAATGTATATATCCTAAAGAAAGAATTAAAATCTAGTAATTTTTCTAATCCTTTATTACTTAACCTAAAAATCTAACAAAACTCCGCTTTTCGACTTATAATTCGAAATCTTAGTTTAGAGCTTCCTTAATCCCTAAAGTTAAGTTTGATTCTTTAGACATGGATCAATAATTTCCTTTTTTTTATTATTTTTTTCTTTTTTTAATTTTTCTAAAAGAAAATAAAATCTAACAAGAAAATAGAAAATTTACAAAGAAAGGTAAAATCTAAAAAAATAAAAACCTAAAAAGAAACTGAAAATCCTAAAAATAAAAATAAAAGGCCTAAAAAGAAAATGAAAAATCCTATGTTAGCATCTACCCCCCATACCTATCTCATGCATTGTCCCCAATGTATGTAAGATGAAATGATGCATGAAATAGGTAAAGGATAAATATCACCCCCTTTGTCGCTTTGGACCAGCAGTGGTGCTAGGTCCAACAGACTGTGAACGTCTCAAAGCGGCCTCCATACTGTCTAACCTAGAGGATTGCTCCTCTACCTTCTTTCTAAGACGAACCTGCCCCCTAAAGATTTTCTTCATGTCCTTCCAGATGGTGGACATGAAGGCTCGAGATTCAGATGGGGGGTCCTGCCTCCAAAATTGTGGCTCATCTATTTCCTCTAAGCTTTCCGTCGAAGAAGACTCCACCGGAATATCTTCGGGTTGGACAGTAGGAGTCCAAACCGCATGCAAGCAACCATTATAAGAACTGGTGGGTCTTTCTGCGATAACAAACACTCGGTCAAAGGTATCAAACACATCGGCTGGTATGAAATGTTTACACAGACGTGTAATCAAGACTGGATGGGAATGCTTGGCACCCCGAGTGCGGGAGGAATTGGCAATGATCGCGTGAAAAATGGCCTTATTCAAACAAACCGTGTGTTGTCGAGTCATTAGATCATGAATAATTTGTAACACTGGTCTGTTAAAGGATGTGACATGTTCAAGCCCTAAAATGTTGCGTTGGATCCAATGTCCCACGCAGTACACATTTCGAAAGGTCATGTTGGCTTTGAGCCCACGATCCTGCTCTATGCAACGAGCACCCATGATTGTCATATAGTCTATCAATGGCAAAGGGTTGCTATGATGGGGGTGACTTGGGACATGAGTAATTTCCTCAAGAAGAGGAATTGTGACGACGATGTCCCCTAATGGCATATGGACAGCAAATTGGTATGTCTCATAACTCACAGATGCATAATCAAGTGCATTATAGAATGTAGAGACTAGTTCAGGGCAGTAATACGCATCAGTTTCATTGATATCGTAAACCAAAGAATACCAATTCCATGCACGCAAGCGATCAACAAATATGTGCCCATACCCCCCATGATCATTCAGAATTTTTGAAAAGTCTTTCTCTACAAACACATTTGGAGCCATGTGCAATAATGAAAATTAAAGAAATGGATCTAGAGATAAAAGATCAAACCACCCCCGGAGTTCGTGGGGGGAAATCCAAAGGCAGATGTGCAGAAGGCACCAGAGACAGACTCTGGAAGAATGAGTATTGTAGATGTTACCAGATGAAGAAATCGACCGGCCAGAATTTTGCAGATCTCCAGATGTGGCAGGAGAGCAGCAGATCTGCGGCTGGATTGAGGAAAATGCGGCAAAATGAGGGTTCCAGGGAAGCAGAAAATTTCTGAGAGGTCGGCTCTGGAAGGAAGAGGCAGATCTGAGAGGGATTTGCGTTTGAGGGAGGAGGGGTAGGTGAAGAGAGTATTTATAGGAGGGAAAGAAAAGAAGAGTTCCAATAATAGCCCTAGGTCAAAAGTGTATTTACAACCCTAGGAAAAGGAATAGAAAAATGAATGGAATCCTAGGGAAGATAAAATCCTAGGAATTTGAAATTCTTTTAAACACAAAATTCCCTCATTTTTTCTTTTTTTTTATATTTATTTACAAAAAATTATCCCAAAATGATATGCAGGGAAAATTCGGGAAACTGTACATTTGGAATGGTCACAAATAAACTGGGTCGCAAAGACCCAATTCATGAACTTCTTGTGACATGAATTCAGTGGTAAGGAATGGCTTTAAACGTTGACCGTTCACAGTGAATTTATTGCCATTATTTGGGTCAAGAATCTCGATTGCACCCTGTCGGAAGACATTTTGAACAATGAATGGCCCTGACCACCTGGTTCTCAATTTAGTAGGAAAAAGGTGGAGTCGTGAATTGTACAACAGAACCTTTTGTCCAGGGACAAATTTTTTTTGTGAATGGATCTATCATGAAAAAGTTTGGTTCTGTGTTTGGTGATCCAAGCATTGTCATATACCTCGTTTCTTAGCTCTTCTAGCTCGGATATCTGCAACTTCCTTAAAGCACCGGCTTTATCCAAATCCAAATTCAGCTGCTTTAAAGCCCACATAGCTCGGTGTTCTAACTCCACAGGCAAGTGACAAGGTTTTCCAAATACAACTCGATATGGAGACATACCGAGGACAGTCTTGTAAGCGGTCCTGTATGCCCATATGGCATCAGTGATTTTGATGGACCATCCTTACGGTTCTGTCCAACGGTTTTCTCCAAGATAAGTTTTATTTGTCTATTCGTGACTTCTACTTGCCCGTTGGTTTGAGGATGGTATGCCGTGGATAGTTTGTGAGAAATAGAATATTTGCGCATTAGGGCTTCAAAAGCCCGATTGCAGAAATGACTCCCATTATCACTTATTATCGCACGGGGGGCTCCGAAGCGAGAGATGATGTAGTCTCGTAAAAACTTGATAACAACTTGGTTGTCATTCGTCCATGTTGGAATTGCTTCAGCCCATTTCGAAACATAATCTACAGCTACCAAAATGTATTGGTTACAAAAGGACAGAGGAAAGGGTCCCATAAAGTCGATGCCCCAGAGGTCAAAAATTTCGACTTCTAAGATGGGTGTGAGGGGCATCATGTCTCTCTGTGTAATTCTACCCGTCATTTGACACCTATCACAGAGCTTGCAGAAAGTGTATGCATCTTTAAAGAGAGTGGGCCAGTAAAATCCACTCTGAAGTACTTTCTCAGCAGTTTTTCGTGGACCAAAATGTCCACCGCAAGCTAACTTATGACAAAATGTCAAAACACTCTGATGTTCATCCTCAGGAAGGCACCTACGTATTATCTGGTCAGGACAATATTTGAATAAATACGGTTCATCCCAAAAGAAGAACCGCATTTGACGTATGAAACGGTGTTTTTCCTGATTTGACCAATGAGAAGGTATTTGCCTGGTAGCAAGGTAATTCACTATGTCAGCATGCCAAGGCTCTCCACATATCACAAAATGTGTTCGTCAGGGAAATCGTCATTAATCGGTATCTCTCCTTAGGTGCATTTGGGATTCTCGACAAGTGATCAGCTACCACATTCTCAACGCCCTTTTTATCTTTAATCTCCAGATCAAACTCTTGCAAAAGAAGTATCCATCGAATAAGTCTTGCCTTAGCATCCTTCTTTTGCATTAAATACTTTAGGGCGGAGTGATCAGTGAAATTATCGTCCTGGACCCTAGCAGATATTGGCGAAATTTTTCCAACATAAAAACAACTGCTAAAAATTCCTTTTCAGTAGTTGTATAATTGAGTTGGGCTTCATTCAGCGTTCCGCTAGCATAATAGATTACGTGTTACCTAGTATCAATACGCTGCCCTAGAACAGCGCCTATAGCAAAGTCAGAGGCATCACACATAATTTCAAAAGGCTTGGTCCAATCTGGTACAGAAATGATCGGTGCTGAGACAAGTCTACTCTTAAGCTCCTTCCATGATTTTTGACATTCCTCATCAAATATAAAGGGTACATTCTTTCCTAAGAGATTTGTCAAAGGTCTTGCAATATTGCTAAACCCTTGAATAAATCGTCTATAGAAGCCGGCGTGCCCTAAAAATGACCTAATGTCCTTTAAGCATGTTGGTTCAGTGAGCTTCATTATGACTTCCACCTTAGACTTGTCCACCTCAATTCCTATACGTGAAACCTTGTGCCTAAGAACGATTCCTTGCTTGACCATAAAGTGACACTTTTCCCAGTTAAGTGTCAAATTTTTCTCCATACAGCGTTGTAAAACCAGCTTCAAATGGTACAAGCATTGCTCAAAGGAATCCCCATAAATCAAAAATCATTCATGAAAATTTCCAGAAATTTCTCCACCATGTCTGAAAAAAGGCTCAGCATGCAACGTTGAAACGTTGCGGGAGCATTGCATAAGCCGAAGGGCATCCTTTGGTATGCAAATGTTCCAAAAGGACAGGTGAAGGTAGTTTTGTCTTGGTCCTCGGGAGCGATCGGGATTTGATTATATCCTGAATATCCATCCAGGAAACAATAGTACTCATGTCCCGCCAATCTTTCAAGCATTTGATCAATGAATGGAAGAGGAAAGTGATCTTTTCGTGTGGCAGTGTTCAACTTTCTGTAATCAATACAAACTCGAATCTTCGTTGGAAGACGTGTTTGTATCAATTCTTTATTCTCATTTTCCACCACAGTAAATCCAGCTTTCTTGGGCACAGCGTGAACTGGACTAACCCACTGACTATCGGATATGGGATAGATAATCCCATTGTCTAATAGCTTCAAGATCTCAGATCTAATAGCTTCCTGCATTATTGGGTTCAATCTACGCTGTGAGTCTCGTTTTGGCTTGGCATCTTCTGTTAATGAATCATATGTTGAACTATGGAAGGACTAATCCCCTTGATATCAGCCATGGTCCAACCAATGGCTTCTCTATTTTCCCTTAACACAGTCAGAAGATCCTCTTCTTGTTGTTTAGTTAGATTGGATGCAATGATTACAGGAAAGGATTCCTTCTCATCCAAGTACTTGTACTTGAGATGGTCGGGAAGAACCTTAAGATCAGAAGAAGGGACAGGCTTTATCACTGGTTGTTCATGGTGCAAAGGAAGAATAGGGATGGAATTAGTGGTCCTTTCAACATTTGATTCAACAATCTGATCAAGGTTAAAGTCATCAGACTCCAACTCAAATTCCTCTTCAGACTCATACTCAACCTCCTCAACATGTTCACTAGTTAAACCCTCTATCAAGTTTACTTCGAAAGAATCATTGTCCAGATCCCTAGGCTGCTTTCCCAGATGGAAAACATTCACCTCCTTTGTCATATCTCCAAATGTTAGACGCATTGAGCCATTTCTGCAGTTGATGATCACATTTGCGGTGGCTAAGAAAGGACGTCCGAGAATGACAGGTGTTTGTGCTCTACGATTTTATACGGGTTGTGTTTCTAGAACGACAAAGTCTACGGGTAAATGAATTCCCCGACCCGTATTAAAACATCTGTAATCTCCCCTTTGGGAATCTTTACAGAGCGGTCAGCCAACTGTATCGTCATTTGGGTCAGACGAAGGTTGCCTAACCCTAATTGCTGATACACAGAAAAGGGAAAAGATTGATGCTCGCGCCCAAGTCAAGCAAAGCCCTATTTATGGTGGTCTGCCCTATGATGCAAGAAATGGTTGGGCTCCCTGGGTCTTTGTATTTCACAGGGATCGGACCATTGAGCAGTTCACTTATGTTGGAAGCCAAGAAGACTTTTTTAGGGACATTTACTTTTCTCTTTTTGGTACACATTTCTTTTAGAAATTTAGCGTAGGATGGGACTTGTTGTATGGCATCAAGGAGAGGGACATTGATTTGTACTTGGTTGAATATCTCTCTTATCTTCTCCATGTGAGCATTCATCTTATGATTTGTAAGCCTATTTGGGAAGGGAACAACAGGCTTATATACTTGCTCATCAACTTTTTCTCTTCCTTTTGACTGGGAAGTGGATGGTTGTGTGCTTGATGAAGGATTGTCTTGAATGGGTTGGATTGGAACAGAAGGTAGTGGTATTGGCACAGATTTGGGTGGCTGATTTGAAACCTTATTATCTACATGCTTTCCAGACCTAAGGATTTGAATAGCTTGACATTGGCTGGGGCCCAAATCTTCAACTTCGTGCAGGGGAAAATGGGTTTTGGGATTTGGCACAGGTTGGCTAGGTAGCATTCCTTTTTGTCTTTCATCCAGAGAATTAGCCAACTGCCCTATCTGGATTTGCAATTTGTTCATGTCCTTCTGCTGATTGTTCATCATTGAAGCTTGAGTTTTAGATAAGGTCTCTATCATTTTCTCCAAATCAGAAAGTCTCTTGTCTGAAGGGTTTGTTGGTGGATGATGCTAATACTGGGGCTGAAAATTTGCTTGGTAAGGCACAGGATTTTGATATGACTGGAATCTTGGTGGACTTTGGTATGAATGGACATTTGGTGGGTTCTGGTGGTAAGTCGGTGGATGAGACTGAGCAGGGTATTGTTGTGGAAATGGTTGCCTCGGCTGCTCAGGACCAGACTGACTCCAAGAAAAGTTTGGATGGTTTCTCCACCCCGGATTATATGTCTTGGAGTAAGGATTGTAAGTGGGTCTGGTGTATGCGGCATTCGTACTCTCCTGAAACATTTGAGTTTGATATACTGGACACTCTTCAAACAGATGATTCAGATCATGGCAATAGGTACAACCCGAGTTTATCACAGATGATGGGTTGACCTGATTAACAGTAGAACTTTCCCTAGACTCTAGCAATTCAATCCTCTTCATTAATTGTGTTATTTTAGCTTCTGCAGCTATTGAGGATTCTATGGAGTGTAAACCTGTTCTGGAAGTTGTGGGTGTGGGTTTCTCAGTACATGACTCCCACTGGACTGTCTTTTCAGCTAAAGCCTCAAAAAGATCCCAACCCTGATCTTCATCCTTCTTTAAGAATTCTCCTTGGCACATAGTTTCAAGGAGTGTCTTAGTCTGATAATCAAGCCCATCATAGATAATCTGGCACTGGCGCCATTTTCCTATACCGTGATGGGGACACAGGACTATTAGGTCTTTAAAACGCTCAAAGTACTTCCAGAATGGTTCATTGGCTTCTTGTTTGAATTGCATTATATTTTTCCTCATAAGGGCTGTCTTATGGATAGGATAAAACTTTTTAAGAAAGACCTTAACAAAATCATCCCATGAAGAAATTGAGCTGACAGGGAGATTATAAAGCCACTTCTTAGCAATATCCTTAAGTGCGAAAGGTATAAACCTAAGTCTGACAGCATCCTCGGTTAACTGGGAAATTCTCATCATAAGGCATACTTCTTCAAACTCTCGGATGAAGAAGTATGCATCTTCAGATTCTAGGCCATGGAATCGTGGAAGAGTGTTTATGAACTGGGGCTTCAACTCAAAGTTATTTCCATTGGTGTTTGGGAGGAGAATACAAGATGAAAGTGATGTGCGGATCGGGTAGAACTTGTCTTGCAATGACACGTTGTTGGTCATGATTGGGATTGTGTCGAGTGGAGGTGTATGTGCTAGTGTAGAAATTCTCACAAGCCTAGCAGAATTCGGATCTCGATACCACTCTTGCATACAAAATTACACAATCAACGTGCACCGATCACACACCGAAAAATGAAAAATAACAAACAAGAAAAAAAAGAAAAATCAATCCAAGCTATCTAGGGTTCCTGGACCTAGACGACTCCTAACTGATTAGATCGTCCACAGGAGGTTTAGTGTAGACTCTGACTATAAGCAAATCAGCCAGGGAAGGGCAAGGTTGGTGGGAGGTTTTCCGTCAGAGACGTTCCTTAATTAAGTAACCAGCAACTTCGGGCTTTCGGCCCTCAATCCCTTTCCTAGACACTGATTTTACAAAAGTCAAATTTCTAACACTTTTCCCCCTTAGGATAATCTCCTAAGTGAGTCCGGATGTCCCTAGGGCCAGCGTCTAGCAGTTTTTATTTAGAAGCTTAGGATTGTGAGTGCTTGGGAAAATGATTTGTGGGCTAAGGAAAGGGTGATAAAATCCCCACCTTATCTTTTTATGGGTAATGCCCTTAGAATTGATTTGTGCAAGTGTACGATATAAACAAACAAGGTTCACTCAAAGCGTAATTAAATCAAACAAAGAGTGAGTCCTAGTCAATATGCGATGCGTACGTACCTTGTCTCCAGCACTCTTCAACAGTAAAAATAAAGGAATTGAAAGACACGTGCCTAGAGATGCAAATGTCTAAACAATTTTTAACTTTGTAACAAATTTTTTACTGTTGATTATTAGCAGATATAAGGTGAATCATACAAGATTAATTATTGCAGCAGCTGTATTTTGCAGAGCAAGCAACCCTACAGAAATTAGGTCAGTAGTTAACTCCTCCTTGCCGCAATTCTGCGGCAAAAGCCGTGAATCTGCGGCAATTCAGAGGGCTTCTGGTTTCTGCTTTCGAGAGCAGAAGCCCAGAGCACTTATATGTTTCTGCAATGCAAATTTTCCTGTTTTCTTCACCTGTAACCTGCAACAGAGAAGAAGATTCGTTTAGTTTCTCACTTGAAATCAAAAACCGTTGCTCTCCCCGGCAACGGCGCCAAAAATTTGATTAGGTAAGGATAGTGTGAAGTTTTTGCACAAGTATTATGTAAAAGAGGAAAGGTTTAGATTCAACCTTTAGTGCTTGATCACTTCACAATGTAGTTAATATGATTGATGTATCCTTTCCAATCTCCGTTATAGCAATGGCTATACCGGGTCGAACCTCGAGGAGAGCTCACGATGGAAGTTTTACGGTCCTTAGTGAAGAAAAGAAAACGAAGATTCTTCTTTGTATTTACACAAATGCAAGAAGCATGGAAAAGAAAATGAAAGAATTGGTGGATTTGTGCATAATGGAAAAGAAATCAAAAGAACTTTGGAAAGTGTATTGCTAAGAAAGAAAGCTATTGAAGAATTCTTGGAAGAAAACTTTGGATGAGAAAGGCCATGGCTAGCTAACTTTACCACTTCGCTAACTTACTAAGCTCAATGGTGATGCTTGATTGCCTCATGTTGATTCATTGGCAATAGAGATTACTTTGCTTGTTTGTTCAAGTACTTTACCGTTTGGAAGATGAGTGTCCCTTTAGGTCTTAGCTTGTAGCCTCATGTTGATTCATTGGCTCTCAAGATAGATTTTCAATAATGAACTCTAGGAGTGACACTCAAGGGATGCTAAGGAAGAAGATACAACATTCAATTAACATTCAAGACATAACAACAAATTAGCTTGAAGTGAAGAAGTTGTTCTACAAGTAGCATATGTTTGGTGATCCATCTCCATGTTCCATCAAGGCTCTTGTTCTAGACAAGGCTCTAAATGAGGCACACATGAGTCAAATGGAGTTTGAACAAGCATTTACCAAGTGAAAGCAACTCTACTTCCTTGGAAAGCAAAAGAAACTCTAACAATGCGAGTATAGAAATTAGCAATCATCCAAAGAGATAGAAGTTAGCTAGGTAAGTTGTTAGCTAGCCATGTAAGAGAGATTTAGCTATCCATTGTACAAGAAACAAAATAACAATTCATGATGTAAAGCAATAGAAGTAAAGCAATAGAAATGCACTAGAAGTAAGACAAGAAAGTAAAGCAAAGTAAAGCAACGTACTAGAGATTGTAAAGAGAAGAATGAAGCTTTGATTAATCCTTGCTTACAAGTAATGTCACCTCCTTGCTTACAAGCTTTCAACAGCACTCTCTTTCTCTCTTTGACAAAATCTCTAGGAGGAAGAAGAGGGAGACTAAAACCTAGAGAATACTAGAACAAAATACAAGACTTTTCCCTAATTTCTCCTCTCTCTTCTCTGCTCCCTTGTGCAAGCCCTGGTCCTGTATTTATAGGCCTCAGAGAGAAGCATCTAGAGCCCAGGTTGTTGGAGAGAAATCTGGGCCCTAACCACCCTGTAACTGCCGCAGATACGCAGGAAAGCGCGGCAAAATCTTGGCCGTTCAGGCCAGATTTTCTGGTACAGGTTTGTTATGAGTTTGTTATCCACGTGGCCTTCTGGAAGATTGAGTTGGCGCGAGGATCTCTCCTGATTCTGGATTCAAACTTGGGCTCTTTTGGGTTTTGAATTAATCTCTTTAATTATTGCTAATTAAAGAGATTTTGGGCCTTTTTATCTTTTAAGATGTGGACCTGCAAAAATAGAGAGAAGATGATCAAAAATCATATTTTTATTGACAATTTGCATGGTATGGAAGCGGTAAAATATGCAATATGTATAACAATCAATATACAATGTATAAGCGGAGATGTTACACTCCCCTACACACGTGTACCACATAAAGATGATAGGTCAAGCTCCTCAATATGTAAACTACACTTAACTGAATTTATATATAGAGGAGATGTTAAGCTCCCCTTGCATATAGGCAATACATATCAACAAATTTTAAAATCACTTTATAAAATAAATTTTTAAAATTTCTTGAAGTCAACAAAATGAATTATGATACCAATGAAATCAAATTGTAGTTGACAAAAATAAAAGTTGGTACCACTTGTAAAAAAAAAATTTAAGATACCAATTGTAGATTTTGAAAATATTTGAAGGTGAAATATGAAGTACATTTTGACACCAAATAAATACCAATTGAAATCAATGCATGAGCTTTTAAAGAAACCAATTAATATTTAGAATAAAATCAAGCTTAACATAAACATAATTTATGCTTTAAGAATATAAAAATATTATAAAATAAGTACAATCAAATCATATATATGTATGTATGAATTAGAAATACAAATTGAAATTGAGACTCATTGAAATTTGAAGCATACATATATAAGAAAATATGAGTATACAAAAATCAAATTCCATGAAGATCATGTGTATAACTCATACCTACCACCCTTTTCATGTACAACTTTAAAAGATATTCAATAAGGGTATACAAGGCATGGTCACCCATCCAACCGCCCTTAGATGGTAGGGTTTTCAAAAATCATAATTTGAAAATATTTTAACATATTGAAAGTACTACCAAATGAAGAATAATGAACTAATTTAAAGTAGTTTTCAAAATTAGTTTGAATTCCTTCAAGCAAGAAATGAGAAAATAAGTATCCTATGAAAACATGAAAATCACACGATCATTGACACTCAAATAGCAATAAGGTATATATATACTCATGAAACAAAAATACATGAGTAAACACCAAACATAGAGTGTAAGAATCATGTAATCAACAAAATCATGGAAATAAGGCATTGAAGCTCATATAAATTTTCTTTTATCAAAAGCAAGAAATCATCAAAACTAAATACACTTCAAGGTATATGTATGTTTTGTTGAAACTAAAAGTATACATACATATCCCATACATAAACGAGTCCATAATAAAATTTTGTATGAAAGGCAAGTGACTCTAGGATAGATCTTTATATCTAAAGTTTTGGACAAAATTGACATATACATGAAGATAAATACATTTTTTATAAAAACATGTACAAAAATAGGGAAAATAAGTTAAAATGTAAGAATCATAACTAAGTTATACATGTACATGCAATGAGTACAATTGAGCAATAAAGTACAAACACATAATAATCAAAAGTGGCTCACCAGTTGTACAAGTATAAGCACAAATTTTAAATAAATTTCATCTAAACATGTAATCAAAACATGAAGTGTAAAAACATAAACAAACGTGATCATTAGGGTATACACATAGGCTTTAGAGCTAAGATTTACACAATAGCTAAACTATAGTGAGAACACAAAATAATAGTCCATATAAACATGGGTGTTTCTCAAATACTATATATGCTATCACAAGTCTAATTAACATGACATTTAACAAAATAATCATGAAAAACATGAAAACTAAACATGCTAAAAATCAATCAATGAGAGCATGTAAATAAAATAAGGAGTTAGAGATAGTTACCAAAACCAATAGGGCTAATCTCTAGGTATCCAAACCATGACAGTCATCCCACAAACATTCTTGAAGGTGATGCATTCAATGTAGTATCCATCAAGCTCAAACGCATCCACCATCAAGGCACCAATACCCTCACGTCAAGTTAGATACCACACCTACATCAAAATACAATAGGGGTAGATTTTGGTAGCCATACTTTTTGGGTACATGGGGGTTAGCACCTTTTCTAACCCAACAAGCTTGTTTGCAAAATTTAAATTATGTATTCTATCATAACAAAACTTTGCAAGGTGGCCCTTACGTCCACACTGTGTACAAGTGTACATACTAGCATACAACGTGTCCTGTTTGTGAACATGAGAAGCATGTGTATGCCCTGTTGGTGTGCATGAATATGTGAAACTTGTTTCTTTCAAAATACGGATTCTAATTTCTTATTATCTATGGCACATTGGCTTAAAATGGAGCCCAAACAATCTACGCTCTTCTTCAACATGCAAATATCATTTTCAATTATTGAAGAAGTGGAGCATGCATTCTTATCAATAAATGGTATGACAAAGGAATCATGACAAGAATGAGAAGCTAAATTATTTTTCAAAGAAATATTTTCATTTGAGATAAATTCTAATTCTTTTGAAATCAAAGCAATTTTATTTTTTAAAGAATTGTTCTCCATTAAAATAAAATTGAGTTCTGAAGACAAAACCTCATTATTCTTCAAAACATCATCACAATCATTTTTATTCTTTAAAATTTTGTTTTCTTTTAAGGCAAGGACAAGTTGGGATTTCAATGGGTCCCTTTCACTTGAAATCTCAACCCTATCTTGTAAAACTATATTAAGTTTTGAAAATAAATCCTTATTTTCTTCCTTTAATTTAAAACTTTTCTTTTTCAAAAGTTTATAGTTTTCTAGCAAGTTTTTACAAAATATAGATAGTTCTTCATTTAATGCATATGTATCCATGTTATCATCACAACAAGAACTAGCACTATCATCTAAATGAGTATCCGAATGCACCTCAAGGAGTCAATCCCTTGGACCATATAGCATGTTTCGTCGGACTCATCCACCAAGGGTTCCTTCTCCACATAGTTTGCCGTCTGTAGCTCAGGAGAGGTCAATGTGTTCCACACTGCAAAAGTAGAATCATAATGAGAAATAATAGAAAGATAATCTTTGCTAAGTGTGCGCCTAAATTCCTCTAAGGCTTGTGCATTAGCCTCAATGTACTTGTCATTATCAAAATAAGTTTTATTGATAGTGGCAAGATAAATATACAATCCTGGGGTTTTAAATACATAGACATCTTAACTTTTCAAATATCAATATTGGTAACATCATATATGGGAGGGGAAAGAAAATCCATGAGTGTGTAAACAATATGTGTCCAAATGCAAATCTAGATTAACAATCCAAGATCTCACTTCTAGGTGGTTAAACTTAATATTAGGAGCGTAGGCTCTGATACCAATTGAAATATACCTAGAGAGAGGGTGAATAGGTGTACTAGCTAATCTAATGACAAATGATGTGGAATTAAAAACTTAATTGCAACTCACTATGTGTAATCAAAGAGTGTAGCCGAATTTCCCGTGAAGGGCTCTGGACTATCTTCTCGAGATTTCTCTAAATTAAGAGTTGAGGTGTTATATGAAGCTCTCTTGGTTCAATACAAATGTGGGCACACACAAACTATATCTAGCATATGAATATGTGCAATATCAAGCAATGTAAGTTATAAATGAGAAAGAGTTTAGAGATAGTGGATCAAACGCATACAACAAGATATGTTTCGAGGTTCGAGCCACTGATCTATGTTCTCGCCTTCACATAGAAGGATTTTCACTATATCCACATAGGACCTTCCACAAAGGGACCTTCACCAAGAAATTACAACTCTACACTTAGAGTACACTACTCCTTGTTGGAACTTGTTTTGATGAAGACTTTGTGAAGCATTTCATTTGGAGCTCTAACACAAGACTAATCAGGAGTTCATCATGATCAAGACTTCCCAAAGAGAGTTGATATGATGTGTTTTGTAATTATGAAATAGCATGTCAAAAGCCTTGATGCACACACATATCAGAGTCAATTAGTCGACTAATACCTCTTTCAAGTCGACTAACCCATAGTGTAGTCGACTTGACCAAATCCTAGTCGACTAATCCTGTGTCTCAATTTATACCTAACTCTCTGTTTGTCAATTAGTCAACTTGATAGTATGTGTAGTCGACTAATAGACCTTGTAGTCGACTAACCCTATTCCCCTAGCCGACTAATCCCTGGCCTAGTCGACTTATAAAGTAGTTGCAGTCGACTTGGTTCAGTTATCCAGAAACCGTCACTTGAGCTTATCTTGACCTAGTCGACTTATACCCATTATTAGTCGACTAATCTTTGGAAATTTCCCTAGACTAGTCGACTAACTCAAAAGGAAAGTCGACTATAGGCAGTTTCTGACTGTTGGACAGTTTCTGTTATCTGGTCTTTTGTGCAACGTTTCCCAACGTTTTAAACTTTTGAATTGCACCTGTAACTACCCTAACTTACCCTAGAGTGCAGCTATAAATAGGGTTGTTAATCTAAAGGCCAAATACCAATTCTAATCTTCAGTTTTCTGACCACAAAATTCTGCAAATCCTGAAAACTGTTTCCACTTCAGTTCTTCACCAAATTCCAACTCTATAGTGAAGTTCTCTGAAGTTTTTCTCCTATACTAGACCTTGTCCACGTTCATACACTGTACCAAGGCTTATAGGAAGTGTTGTATTCCTCAAAGATATCATTGTACAAGAGGGTCTTCTTGGTGTAGAAGCAAGTTGTACAAGGTGGTGATTGTTCTCTTGGTTGTAGAGAAGGTGTACACATTTGGCAAAGGGGATTTGTCAAGTGGTGTGCATGGTTGTGATTTTGGGTGTACAAAATTAAGGATAAAGGAAAATCTCAAGCGGGTGGCTTGGGGACTGGATGTAGGTCACGAGGACTGAACCAGGATAAATCTCTCGTGTTTGCGTTTGTCTAAACTTTTCTGAGATTTGATTTCCTTTATTGCAAGTTTATTTATTTTTTAACTTTAATCCTTCTTTGTTTAGTATTTGTGTTGACTTCGTATTTTAGATCCATAAGTGCCAACAGAGCAGGTCCTACATTTGGCATCATCTCGGGACCAACATTTGGTATCAGAGCCCCTGACCGGCATACAAGCCCTGCATACCTAGTCAACAACAAGCAAGGATGGCAACGGAGTTCCCTTCATCACAATTCAAAGAAGGACATTCTACACAACGTCCACAGCTATTTGACGGATCCAACTACAACTATTAGAAGTGTAGAATAAAGATCTACTTGCAATCGATCAACTACGAACTTTGGAACATCGTAGAAGCATCGTACACCAAGCCAACAACCAACTACAACGCTTGGAGTGATGATCAAAAGAAGAATGCAAACCTTGACGCCAAAGCAATGAATGCCTTGTTCTGTGCCTTAACCAAAGAAGAGTTCAACCGTGTGTCAACAGCCACTTCTATACATCAAATATGGCATACTCTTCAGGTAACACACGAAGGCACAAATAAAGTTAAAGAGTCTAAAATATCTGTTCTTGTCCACAGGTTTGAATTATTCAAAATGGAGGAGAATGAAACCATATCAGAAATGGTTACAAGATTCACCGACATTACCAATTCCTTAGCATCCTTTGGAAAGGACTACACCCAAGTCGAAAAAGTTCGCAAGATCCTTCGTGCACTCACACCAGAATGGGAGAAGAAGACAACCGCTATTGAAGAGGCGAATGATCTCTCAACTATGACGTTAGAAAACCTAATTGGTAATCTAATGACATATGAAGTGCAATTGGAAGAAAGAAAGGAGGAACGACAACACCACTCAAAGAAGAAAGAACTTGTTTTCCATGCATCCTCCGACACGGACAATTCCGATGAAGATGAAGAGGAGATGGTTATGCTTTCAAGGAAATTCAGGAGATTCCTAAAGAAAGGTAAATTCAAATGCTTTAATTGTAACAAAACAGGTCATTTGAAGAAGGGTTGCCCATTGCTCAAAAATAAAGGCAAATACAAGAGCAAAAAGTTTAGAAAGATAAAAGACTACGAAGCCTCATGGGAAAACAGTGATTCCTCTTCCTCTGACGAAGAAGAAACCACTGAACGTGTCAACCTATGTTACATGGCGATAGAAGATGATGAGGTATCGTTTACTGAACTTTCTGATGCATTTCATGAATTATTTAATGATCTGAAAAATGAAAAACTAAAAAATAAAGTTTTATCAAAAGAAAATGAAAAACTTTTTAATGAAAATTCATGTTATGCTTTACAAGTTTCTTCTATAAACTCTCAAAAGATGAGTTTGAAAAAGTAATATCATCTTTAAAAAATGATAATGAGAAGTTTATAAAAGAAATGTTTTTCTTAAAAAGGAAACTATGTCTTTGAATGAAAGGATTTCTATATTGGATAAAGACATGTTAGTTTTCAAAAAGAAATATGAAGAAATTTTGACAAATGTGACTAAGTTCAATCAAGGAAAAGAAAAATTGAATGATCTGTTATCTTTTCAAAAACTGTCACATAATCATTATGGTATTGGATATATTGAAAAATCTTCATATGTTAGTAATCCATATGATTCTTTTGTGAAAGAAAATCTAATAATGTTTCAAAAAGAATTAAGAATAAGTTTATATGGATTCCTAAGAATTTAAGCATTATTGATAAAAATACATATATTGCATCATACATTCATGATATATGTGATTCATGCAATTATGTGTATATTAACAGGTGGAAACCAAATTCAAAATGGATTTGGACTCCTAAAGGTTAATATATTCTTTTATGATTGGTACCATCTAACGTTTATCTTGCAGGTACCATATAAGAAGTCAAGAACATATATATATATATACATTTTATGATATATTTGTTACAGGGGGAGAACAAAGTATTTCTATATCTGTTATAACCCAATTTCTACAGGGGGGAAAATATAAACTATTTTCTGCAGGGGGAGTACTTGTGCACACAACGTGTCATCATCAAAAAGGGGAGAATGTTGGAACTTGTTTTGATGAAAACTTAGTGAAGCATTTCATTTGGAGCTCTAACACAAGACTAATCAAGAGTTCGTCATGATCAAGACTTCCCAAAGAGAGTTGATATGATGTGTTTTGTAATTATGAAATAGCATGTCAAAAGCCTTGATGCACACACACATATCAGAGTCAATTAGTCGACTAATACCTCTTTCAAGTCGACTAACCCATAGTGTAGTCGAC
Organism: Agave tequilana; assembly: GCA_038442645.1. Taxonomy (NCBI): domain Eukaryota; kingdom Viridiplantae; phylum Streptophyta; class Magnoliopsida; order Asparagales; family Asparagaceae; genus Agave; species Agave tequilana. Next base: position 16,569 of record JAVJIF010009517.1, on the reverse strand, counting down.
TTGACCAAATCCTAGTCGACTAATCCTGTGTCTCAATTATACCCAGCTCTCTGTTTGTCAATTAGTCGACTTGACAGTATGTGTAGTCGACTAACCCTATTCCCCTAGTCGACTAATCCCTGGCCTAGTCGACTTATAAAGTAGTTGCAGTCGACTTGGTTCAGTTATCCAGAAACCGTCACTTGAGCTTATCTTGACCTAGTCGACTTATACCCATTATTAGTCGACTTATCTTTGAAAATTTGCCTAGACTAGTCGACTAACTCAAAAGGAAAGTCGACTATAGGCAGTTTCTGACTGTTGGACAGTTTCTATTATCTGGTCTTTTGTGCAACGTTTCCTAACATTTTAAACTTTTGAATTGCACCTGTAACTACCCTAACTTACCCTAGAGTGCAGCTATAAATAGGGTTGTTAATCTAAAGGCCAATACCAATTCTAATCTTTAGTTTTCTGACCACAAAATTCTGCCAATCCTGAAAACTGTTCCCACTTCAGTTCTTCACCAAATTCCAACTCTATAGTGAAATTCTCTGAAGTTTTTCTCCTATACTAGACCTTATCCACGTTCATACACTGTACCAAGGCTTATAGGAAGTGTTGTAATCCTCAAAGATATCATTGTACAAGAGGGTCTTCTTGGTGTAGAAGCAAGTTGTACAAGGTGGTGATTGTTCTCTTCGTTGTAGAGAAGTTGTACACATTTGGCAAAGGGATTTGTCAAGTGGTGTGCATGGTTGTGATTTTGGGTGTACAAAATCAAGGATAAAGGAAAATCTCAAGCGGGTGGCTTGGGGACTGGATGTAGGTCACGAGGACCGAACCAGGATAAATCTCTCGTGTTTGCGTTTGTCTAAACTTTTCTGAGATTTCATTTCCTTTATTGCAAGTTTATTTATTTGTTTAACTTTAATCCTTCTTTGTTTAGTATTTGTGTTGGCTTCGTATTTTAGATCCATATGTGCCAACAGAGCAGGTCCTACATTTGGCATCATCTCTGGACCAACACTCCTCTCTCAAATACAATCACCTCTACACAAGAGGGATAGGCACAAAGTCAAACCACAATCACCTCTACACAAGAAGGATAAGGCACAAAGTCAAAACTCAACCACAATCATCTCTACACAAGAGAGATAGGCACAAAGCCAAACCACAATCACCTCTACACAAGAGGTATAAGACACAAAGCCAAAACTCAATCACCTCTACACAAAAGGGATAGGCACAAAGCAAAAGAAAAGAAGAGGTTACAAACTTGATGATCCAATGATCACAAACAACACTTGGTGATCACAATATACCACAAATAATTTTTCTCACAAAAATAAGATCCTATAGATAGGATTAGATATGATAAATCAGTGTGAGAAAACAAAGTGTTTGAAAATGAAAATAACAAAAAAAACACTTAGGAAAAACACAAGATAGATTTGTAAAGAAAGCTCAAAGCCAATTTCCAAAAGACTCTCTTTTCTTTGATTTTTCTAATACATTAAAACAAATAAAAGATAAATCTTTTGGCACAAAAACTCCTTTAAAACTTGCTGCTAAACACTGAGAAAGATAGGAAGAAAGGCTCTAAGAAATCTTGTTGAAAATAGCCCAAGAGAATCCCTATTTATAGCCTCTCAAAAATATAGCCGTTGGCAGCCAGAAAAGATCAGTTTTGACCTTCCAGTTGACCGATCGGTTGACCGTCCAACAGTCATATTTCTAACCATTGGGCCTCTGGTCGACTGCTCGGTCAACCGAGACTAGCCTGTCGATCGACTGCCCGGTCGACCGGCGCTACCCGAGAGTTAGGTAGTTACTGTCAGTCGACCGCCTGGTCGACCGGCCTTCTAAGCTGGCCTTGTGCACGTTCTTGTTCACATCGATCGACCGACTGTCGACCACCTCTGATCTAGTCGACCGTCCAGTCAACCGCCAGCAGGCTCTAACTGGGATTAAGAGACTTGAAACTTTGACTTTTTAACTTTTATAAAATTCAATAAATTCTTATAAATTTCACAAAAATAGATTCTTATATATATTTGAAGAAAAAATATGTATGACTAAAAATCAACACATATTACAAATAATTTGAACTATTTTTGTGATATAGAAATTAAGTTTAAACACAAAATCGGTATTTTCTGAAAACCAAACTTTGAAATGGAAATCCATTTTTTCTCAAACTTGTATAAATAAAAAAATATGATATTGAAACACATTTGAAGCATAGAGTGTATGGATAGAATCCAATACATATAAAAGGATATATCAATATTTTTGACATGAAATCCAAAATAAGTTTTGTTAATTCAAAAACTCTAAACACATGAAGTAGAATCATCAAAATAAGTTTTTCTAAATATATGAAGCATAAATGTATATGGATAAAATTCAATATACATTAAACTATGTAAACTCATTTTGATTCTATCTATTCATGAAAATATATATATGTGAACTTGAAATCTAAAACTGATTAAACCGAAAACCAAATGTGTTGAACTTTTGTGTGTGTATGGACTTGAGCATATCAACACTAGTCTATCTTACACAAGATCTAAACACAAACTAAAGCTAAATAAATCAAAGTCTTCTTATAGAACTCCTTCTCCAAGCCGACTCGATCCAAACATGATCTAAAAAGCTTGACTCTATCCGAGTGCTAGAGGCGATCTTGACGCGCGAGCTCTTGAATTTACATGTGTTAGCTCTAAAACTTCTTTGTTGAAGCTAAGCACCTACTAAGATCTTGATAGTAAATCTGAAACTATATAAATACAAGATCATTAGTACTATAACTACATGAGTTAATCATCATCAAAACTAGAGTGATTGACCTTTGGGCCAACACCTATTGGAGGTATGAGCTTAGAGTTATTGCTAAAATAATACTGACTGGTTGAAAATGCTGTGTTGCAGAATCTGTATATGATAGAAGAGTTTCTATCCATTTAGAACTATTTATATAAGTGAAGCGGGTTGTAATATATCATTAAAAAGATAATTATGTCTAAATTCTGACAGAGATTTCCATGTCTTTTTCTGATATCAAAAATAAAAGATGATAAAAACACCGCCGGTTTTTCTAACGAACAGAACTGTAGAATATTATTTAAAAAGTAATTTTTCATCTAATTACCATTGCTAGATTAAATTATATATAGTATATGATATACCATTATAAAGTTAAGAGAGTCTACTTTCCTATGGTTCTTACCGTATGGCAATCGGGCATGAGTTATAAGAGTTATTATCAAAATACTATTAAGTCTTTAATTTAAGAATTCTACAAGAGTTCGATTTGGGTAATTAATTGACTTCAAACATATATGTAATGACAGCAAAAAAATACTATCTTCCTTATGAGCCAAGAAGTAAATTGCTTAATTACTAACTAACGTAAACCCGACTTCTAATAAAGAGGATGTTAGCCTGAAAACCTTATCGAATGATGATACATGAGAATATACTGACATGTGAAATAATCTGAATATATACAAACTTGATAATATACATAATGGACTTAATTCGGCACATAGTGCGGACTTGAATCTCATGGACAAAGATTTTATATGTGTAGGATTATTACTAAATTATTATGAAATCGAACTCACCAAACTAATCAAATACAGAGCAATCATAGATTATAATGGTGATGATCATAACACCAGTAAATCAATTATAATTGTGTAATGAAAACTTTATATGAATTGAATGGCTAATAGAGCATTTCATAACTATTATATCATGTAAAGGGATGGTAGAAAACTTGAGAATTTTAATCTTACTAAACTTACAGTTTAACAGAGAACCTAATGACGTATTTCATGGTTGGTAGATGCTTTGACTTCTGTTTCCTAACAGTTCTTACCATGTCTTAATTGGATCCTGACGTAAAAAGTTACCATTTTATTCTGACAGACCAGTCAATTCGAAGGATATTGAATTGGAAATACTATAGTAAGTTGGGTATGGAACATGATTCAACGAGTATGATTCATATAATGGCTATTAATCATGAATGTGGGATCACTAGGAGGTGCCAAGAGTAAATATATGTATAGAATGAGAAATTTTAAACAAACTAGAAATCAAGTAATGACAACTAACTTATGATTATATAAATGTATCATCAAGGTGATAGATTCATTATCTCTAGTTAGTCTAAACTAGATCAATCTTAACATCTAAAATTGAACCATGTGAGGGTACGGATGTAGGGCGATGAACGAGTCGATGTCTGAGTATGAATAGTTTGTAGAGATGATTATGGAGGGGGATACAATTAATAATTTAGGAATTAATAATATGGCTGATATATGTCGATTGTGATTGTTACTTATTGCTATGGATGTCGGTGTGTATATAAAAGTTGTACATATACATTTGTGATATATCGTATAACCATCTATTGTTGATAACTTATTAAATATTATCTTTTGATTGTTATGCATGATGACTAGTAGACTATTATTAACTTCAAGGGATGCTAAGAATCTAGTCATGAATAGTGTAGTCAATTCCATTCACCAAATATCTAATATATGAATTCAGAATCATAACTAGTTAAAAGAACTAATCTTATGACCAAAAAACAAATATTGACAATGTAATTAATTATTTGATGCGTCGTTGAATGGATGATAAATGTAAGTGGTATGTATGTTTGAATGCGTGCATATACTAGGTAGTTACACGGCCTTGATATGTGTGACATATTAATCATATGATTGGTGATTAGAAAAAAGATATCTCAATGTGCCCGACACTCTGTGTGTTACCTTGATAGTTGATGTGTATGCGTGGTGTGTATGCATGTCATGTTATTTTATGTAATACGAAGGAAGGGGTCGGCGGGAGCTGATAGGTGCGAAGATGGGTATGACTTTGTTAGTTGTGATACGAAGGAAGGAGCCGGCGGGAGACGGAAGGTGCAAAGATAGGGTATGACTTTGTGGGTTGTGTACGAAGGAAGAGGCCGACAGGAGCCAGTAGGTGCGAAGACGGGGTATGACTTTGTGGCTTGTGTATGAAGGAAGAGGCCAGCGGAAGCCGGTAGATGCAAAGATGGGGAATGATTTTGTGTGCTGTGATGCGAAGGAAGGGCCGACGAGAGCCGGTGGGTGTGAAGACGGGGTATGAGATGGTCTGTATGTTATAAAGTGAAGAAGTTGTTCATTCAAAATGAATAGTATTGTATGCTCGTCCTTGATGTAGGACTGTGAAACTTTACTTTATTATAAGAGATAATAGAATATTATATAATGTGTGTCTGTGTACAAGTTTATATAGTACTTGAAGTGTGATACGATATACGATGTACATATAAGTATGTCTGTGATATACATATTATCTGGATTAACTTATTACAATTGGTGTACCACCATGTATAGTATATGAAGTACGTATACATGAAATAAATTTGGTAATAAACTAAGTCATTAAAAGAAAGTATTCGATATATCATAACTATATAAAATACAGTGCAGAGATTTAAGTTATAAAGTCATTGATCGAAGTAGTCATGCCTTTTTGCAGACTATATAGATTGTTGGGTTGACTATTCATTGTGATATAATTATTTCTTTTTTTATTCACACTCACCTTTCTATTTGAAGAAAATCATGCTTCCTTTTATTTTGACATGTATATCATTTTCTTGATCTCCTTTTACTCTACTCACTAAGTTGTTGAGCTCATTCCCTCCCAGTTATATGCTTTTCAGGTTACACAAAAGCTTAGGCTTGGATTGGAGTGGTAAGAATTATATTGTAGAGATGCATGATTTTGATTGTAGACTGCAATTCACTTCATAATTTTTCAAAAACATTTCAAGAGGAATTTATAAAGAAAATTCCCTCGCATGAAAGTTCTTTAGTAGAAGACTCCTCACTTCAAAGGCATAACAAATCTGGATAATATAATTATATCAATTGACATGAAAAATGATCAAATCACTGAAATCTCTCTAATTCTCCAAAATAATAAAATGATGGTAGATTGGTTCATATATCACTCATTAGGAGCAAAAATTAAACTGGAAATGATCAAGGAGGACTCCCTCACACCACCAGAGAAAATACCATGAATGAATAAAGATCTAACATGATAAATCAAGATCTAGCATGTTGAATCTAAATATGAAAATGAAACAAGATCTAAAATTTATCTTAAATCTGAAAATTTTTAGATCAACCGTGAAGCAAATTTGAAAATAGAAGAAAACTCCTCAATCAGGGTTCCTCCTGTTGCCTCTGACAACCTGCCGCCTCTTAGCTGCCAGACGCTACCGTCCGCGCTACCGCGCGCCGTCGTGTGTGCCACCACTGGCCCAGATCCGAGAGGGAGAGAGGAGTAGGGAGAGAGAGTGAGAAAAGGAGAGATTGAGAGGAAGATATTGAGTTTTATGGGAAAAATTTATTACTCAATCTTCTGGAAATTTTTGGGTCTCCAATTTTTCAGATCTGAGAGAGGGAGATAGGGAGGAGAAAATGAGGTTCTCTTATCTATTTTTCTTTTTAACACTAAATACACATTTAGTTAATCACCTAAGTCCATGTGTCATATTAACACTCTCTCCCTTTGCCACCTCTCCTTCATCAAGTTCAAAAAAATATCAACCTTTCATCTTATCCTCATCAATCACAGTTCAATCCTAACTTTTCATCCAATATGAATGCGCCTCTTACTAGATCAAACTTTCATATATATCTTTATTTATTTATTTATTTTATTTTTTCATGGAACATAGCTAAATATTAGCATATGTTTATTGCTCATATACACATATATAATAACTCATATACATGTATAATTAATTTATCCTAAATCTTACAAATACAAATACTTTTATGTATTTCCATGTATACATATGAACCAATAACTATTCATTAATATATATATATATATATATATATATATATATATATATATATATATATATATATATATATATATATATATATGAATAATTTATATCTCTTTACTTTTCATACACAAATGATTTAATAATTTCTGTGTATATATAAATTCTCCCACTTAGCATAAGATGAAATTTTGGTAATCACACTAATTATCCAAGATAAGTATCATAAATTATCAGGACACTAGGGTGATAATCTACTAAGATATTAATTCTGTATTTAATGATCTGAATATTATAGTTATACCCCATTACAAAAGTTTCGTCCTCGAAACTTGGCACTTGAAATGAGTGAGCATAAAATCTTCATGTTTCTTTGGCATATCACAAAATCTTTCTTTAATGCAGTATCTTTTTCGATCATTCACACTAAAGATTCATTATCTCTGATTAAACTCTATATATGATCTTACGATCTAAATTAATCTTGACTCGCTTGATATTTTAATCATTCCCTACTCTAGTGTCCCATACCACTGGCAGCTCATACTGAGGACGCACACCCCAAGCAGAGCACATCCGAATCATGACATGTGAGTATCATAATTTGAACATAAGGCAGTGACCAAATATACAACGTTCTAGATTAGTCCTTCACATAAGAACTCACTTCATAAACTTTTCATATATTGGTGTTAATATTATTATTGTCAGTTTTGTTAGATATGTTTTTTGTATGTGACGATAATAACCTATTCGTTGTAGTTAAAGATGTACTTGTTCTTAATTTCTAATAAAAGACTTGAGGACATATTGCTCTTTCTAATGATTAGTTATGTTAAGATTGGTATTTGAGATGTTGGATTGTGTATTTATATAAGTAGGCGATGACAAGTCGAAATGTTATTAATGATTGCATGGGCGACGGATGAGTTTGGATTATGTATTTGGATTAGTGAGCCGTGTAGGTTGATATTGATGCATATTATATTTGAACAAGAGACAAAATAAAGGGAGATGCTACTAAAATTTTTAAGAAATTAGATATGATTATGATAATCTGATGATCAATACGGATGTTTATGTTAATTGAGGTTATTATAATCTGGAACCGTTACAAACTGGGCAATGTTCTGAGGGAAAAGCTCTACTTGGCGTACCTTGTTGTCTGTCTTCGAGACTTTCTGATGAGATGCAACACCTGTCTTGATTCTACTACATGTCAGAAATTGACCGCTACACCCACTTCTGCCTTTTGGCCCAAAAGTTACAATCCCCAGTTTTGTGTTTTGATGATGACAAAGCAAATGAGGTTATTTGGTACTAATTAAAGTTCAAGTGTGTGTTTCAGGATTCAAGAAGATCTAACAGGTTTCTTCCTCTAAAAGAAGGTGTTGATGACTCAAGGGTACTCATGTAACGGGATTGAAGCTCAAAGCACTTACGTCACTATCAAAGAAGCCCGTTTGAAGATTCTTGTAGTCGATTAAAACCTTGTAAGAATCTAATTGTTAAAGAGTAGAATATAAATTTAAGACTCAAAGATATAAACAGACAAAAATGCACGTTTTTGAGAGAATAGTTTATTTTGTTTTTGACAAGTTTGATTTTGATACTTGTTACCCATTCTTAACACTTTATTTCACAGTTTAGAACTTATATCTCATTGTTATACATGTTTTACCTCTTCCAAAATTCATACAAAAATTATTTAAAAATTTTCTTAATTTCAAAAACTGACCTGGACCCTTTTTTGGCCTAGGTTGGTCGACCGGCTGGTCGACTGTGCTTGTTATAGGCCAGAACAGTCGACCGAACCTCTGACAGAAGGGATGTGCATGTTGTGAATAATCTCGGTCGACCGGTCCCCTTTTGCTGTCGATAGAAGGGTCGACCAATTGAAACCATGTTGGTCTCAGTTAAACACATCTAATTTTTGCTTTCAAAAAGAAAAAGTTTCAAAGTTTTTCTTTTGTGCTTTAAATTTCAAAGTTTTAATTGAGTTTTTCTTCTCTTAAAATCTCTCTTTTCTGATTTCCACTCTCATATAAATCCTTGAGCTTCAAATTTACTTTTTACTCTATAGGAATTTATAAGAGAGTTGTAAAAGAGTGTTTGTGATCTCTTGATCACCAAGAGCTTATTATCTCAATTGGTTTTATGCTGCCTCTGGTGTAGAGGACTGAGTTGGGGAGTTGTGTACTCCGAGTGGTTATAATTCCTTGTTGTAGGGTCCATTTGTGGAAGATCCAATAGTAGACAATGAAATCCTTCACAGTGGTGAAGGCGGAAACATAGAGCGGTAGCTCGAACCTCGAAGCAAATCTTTTTGTTTGCGATTGTCTTATTGTCTCTATGTACTTATTTATCATTCATTCATTTTTGTCGATCAACGCTCATCTCAATAAGACAGCAACTGAGCACATCAACTCTTATCTAGAGGAATCAAGAGGAGAAGTCAAAACCCTTCGCGGAGAATACGACTTCAAGTCTTATTTTGAGTGATCGGTTGCATCATTTCTTCTTAAATTATTTAGAATTTGCATTTGATTAGCTATACACCAACTCACCCCCCTCTAATTGTATTTTCAATTTGTATCAGAGTATTGGTCTCTAGAATTTGGCTTAACTACCTAAGAGAGATCATTATTGTTAATCATTTCATTAACACCTTCATTCTCATCAACTATAATAAAAATGACCGAAGGTACTAAGACCCCTCCTAAGTTTGATGGTCTTAACTTTCCTATATGGAACGTTAAGATAACCGTGTTTTTGCAATCTCTAGGAAGCAAGGTTGCACAAGCGGTGACTAAACCCTTTAGTGTACCCGCTGGTGATGAGGACACTTGGTCTGACATTGCCACCAAGAAATTTGATGCCAATGCAAAGGCACACTATGCATTTCTTCAATCCTTGAATGATGACGATATAGCTAGGGTCATTCATTGCAAATTTGCCTACGAGATTTGGTCACACATAGTGGTAACTCATGAGGGAACATCACAAGTCAAGAGGGCTAAAATTGATCTCTTGCGTTCCCAATATGAGAACTTCACAATGCATGAACATGAGTCCATTGATGATATGGTTACAAAAGTTACTAAAATAACTAATGGTCTTGCTTCTTTAGGTGATACCATTGACAATGATCAAAAAGTACAAAAGGTCATTCAGCACTTCCACCCTCATGGGAAGTCAAAACTACAACATTGAAGGAGCTAAATGACAAAGAAGAGATGGAGCTCATCGGTCTTAACGGCAACCTTAAGACCCATGACATAGAAAGAAGGCTAGAGAAGAAGCGGTGCAGCCAAAAAAAGATGATTGCCTTCAAGTCTACTCCCACCATCTCCAACGATGATGAAGATGATGAAGATCTTTCCCTCCTTATAAGAAATGTAAGGAGGATGTACAACAAGGCAAAGATCAACAATAGAAGAAGATGGCAAGAAAAAGAGGAAAAGAAAATCATTTGTTTCAAATGTTGGAAATCTGGACATATCATTGCCGAATGTACAAAATCAAAATAAGCCATCATCCTCAAACAAGCCATCTACAGCAAAGAAGCCATATACGAAGAAAGCTCTCAAAGCTACATGGGATTCAGAAAGTGAAACCGAAGAGGAGGTGGACACACAAATGTGTGTTTCATGGCAAACACCTAAGGTAACTTCTGAACCATCCCTTGATGATTGTGATTTAACTATGGATGAATTAGGAGATACATTTGTAAAACTTTCAAATAATTATGATTTTCTAAAGAAGAAATATCTAAAAACGAAAAGAAAAATGAAGTACTTCAAAATAAAATTATCACTCTTTTAAAAGAAAAGGATGATTTATCTTCCACTCTTTTATCTATACAAAAAGATTTTGATGCATATAAGATTTCATGAAAAGAAAGTTTCCCATGATTGATGAACATGAAATTTCTATTTTAAAACTAAAATCAACACTTTAGGAAATATTTTAAAGAAATGTGAGTTTGATAAGGCTAGATAAGAGGCCATATTTTCTAAGAAAAATTCTTCACAGAATATATTCATGCTACTCATTCTCACACTTCTAAATCACATACTAAGCATGCTAATGTTTCACATGCTCAGCATACACATCGCGCATTTAAGTATGGTAGAGTTTATTCATATAATTATTGTGGCCAAAAGGGTCACTTCGTTAAATTTTGTTTTGATCGTATAAATGCTTCTAATAATCATATTTGGGTTTGAAGTACTAACGTCATAGGACCCAAGAAAATTTGGGTATTAAAGTCAACAACTTCATTATTTGATGTAGGTACACACCAAGGCTCCAAGACGTAGAGAGCTGTGATATCTTGATAGCGGTTGCTCAAGGCACATAACTTGGGACATTAATAATTTTGCAACCCTATCAAGGTATCATGAAGGCGGCATCCTCACCTTCGAAGATGACTCAAAGAGTAACATAATCGGTATAGGTAACATTGAAATTGGTTCATCTCCACTGATTGAAAATATTGTTTTAGTTGATGGTCTCAAGTATAACCTCTTGAGTATTAGTCAACTTTGTGATTGAGGTTTCAAAGTTATTTTTGATTATTCTTCTTGCATTATTTTAGATAGTAAAACCGATGCTTTCATTCTTTCCAGATTTTGTGAAAAGAATGTATATATTATTGATATGCTAAATTTAGATTGTAATGCTACATCTTTAAATGCTTTCAATGAAGATTCTTATTATAGCATAGAAATTTAGGCCATGTATCTTTTGACCATCTATCTAGAATAAGGAATCGATGAAGGATATTCTTTGCTTGAAGTCTGAAAAGGACCGCATTTTTGATGCGTGCCAACTTGGGAAACAAACCAAGTTCTCTTTCAAACCAATCAAGGATATCATGACATCTAGACCATTAGATTTAATCCATATGGATTTGTATGGTCCTACTAAAACCAAGAGTTTAAATGAAACCGTTTTGGTTTTGTATTAGTTAATGATTTTTCTCATTTTACATGGGTTTTCTTTTGGAACATAAAATCAAGATTTTTCGCAATTAATTTTTTTAGAAAAAAGATTGAAAAAGAAAAAGGTTACAATTTTGCACATAAGAAGTGATAGAGGTAGTGAATTCATTAACCATTCTTTGATCACTTATTGTGAAGAAATGGAATTAGGCATGATTATCTTGTCCTAGAACTCCAGCAAATGGAGTCGTTGAAAGGAATAAACGCACTCTTCAAGAAATGATTAGGACAATAATTAGTGAATACGGACTCCCTCAATATTTATGGGACAAGGCCGTAAACACTTCATGTTACATATCAAAAAAATTTATTTTGTAAAAATACTTCCTAAACTTTTTTGAAATTTACTATTTGAGAAAACCTAATGTTTCTTACTTTAGAGCTTTTGGATGCAAACATTTTATTTTAAACACCAAGATAACTTAGGAAAATTTTATGCTAAAACTTCTGAAGCTATTTTGTTAGTTATTCTAACACTAGGAAGGCTTATAGAATCTTCAATAAATCTACTTTGACAATTGAAGGATCTATGCATGTTAAATATGAATAATCTAATATTTTTGTTAAGAATATTATAGAGATTGATTTTCTAGGTGAAGACTCACCCATCCAAGAAGATAAGCTAAAGCTTGATGAAAAAGGTGAAGTTCAAGATGTTGAAGTGAGACCAACATAACCACTTCCAAAAGATTGAAATATACTTCAAGTCATCCCAAGGAACTCATCATAGTTGATGTAACAAAGGGGGTAACTCCTCGCTCTAAACTTTATAATTTTTGTGACTATTTTGCTTTTATTTCTCATATAGAACCAAAGAACATTCTTGAAACCGAGGGCGACTTATATTGGTTGCTTGCAATGTAAGAAGAGCTCAATTAATTTGAACACAACCAAGTTTGGCACCTTGTCCGTACACCCAATGATTGACCAACAATGGGTACTAAATGGATTTTCAGGAACAAGTTGGATGAGTCAGGTATTATTGTTAGGAATAAAACTAGGTTAGTGGCCCAAGGCTACACCCAAATCAAAAGTATCAAATTTGAAAAAAAAACTTTGCACCCGTAGCACGGTTTGAAGCCATACGGATTACACATACTTTTGCTTCTTATAAAAATTTCAAACATTTTCAAATAGATGTCAAAAGTGCTTTTTTAAATGGTTTTATTGAAAAGGAAGTGTATGTTGAACACCCCCCCCCCCCCGATTGTTGATTCTACACATTCGGATTTTATTTTCAAATTAGACAAAGCTTTATATAGTTAAACAAGCTCCTAGAGCTTGGTATGAAAGACTTTCAACTTTTCTTATTTCAAATTATTTTGCAAAAGTAAAATAGGTACTACTTTGTTTATAAAGCATGTAGATAGTGATATTCTTATTATTCAAATGTATGTTTAAGATATTATATTTGGATCTACTAATGAAAAGGTTTGCAAAGATTTTGAATCATGTATGAAGAATGAGTTTGGAATGTCTGTGATGGGTGAATTAAACTACTTCCTTGGACTCCAAATCAAGCAAAGGAGTGAGGGGATTTTTATAAATCATGCCAAGTACACAAGGGAACTCATCAAAAAATTTAGGCTTGAAGGTGCAAAGTCGAGCAAAACTCCCATGGCTACTACTACAAAACTTGACAAGGTTGAACAAGGTATAAATGTAAACATTAAATTTTATAGAAACGCGATTGGTAGTTTACTTTATTTAACGGCTAGTAGGCTAGATATTATGTTTATATATGCCTATGTGCTAGATTCTATTTATGTCCTAAAGAGTCCAACTTGATTGCGGTAAAACACATTATTAGATATCTTAAGGGCACTATTAGAATAGGCTTGTGGTATCCAAAGACCAGATAATTTTTCATGACGAGTTTTTCGGATGCTGACTATGCCGGTTGTAGAGTGGATAGGAAGAGTACTAGTGAAACTTATCAATTTCTAGGAATTTGTCTTGTTTTATGGTCTTCCAAGAAGCAAAATTCTGTAGCCCTCTCAACCGCCGAGGCGAAGTATGTTGCGGCCGGGGCTTATTGTGTGTAAGTCCTTTGGATGAAACATACTCTTCTTGACTATGATTTGTATTATGATCATATTAAGATATTTTGTGATAATACAAGTACCATTCAAATGACTAAAAATGCAAATCAACATAGTAAGATAAAGCACATAGAAATTCGATATCATTTTTTTAGAGATCACTATGAGAAAAGTGATACTGAAATTGATTATGTTTCAACTGATTTCCAGCTAGCAAATATTTTTTACTAAGCCACTTGATTTTAATAGATTCTTTTTCATTTGTGGTGTACTAAATGTTTGTATTATTGATTTATAAGTTTTTCTTATGTTCAAATCTACATATGTTTTAATTTTGGTTGTTTTTGCTTACCCTTTTTGATGTATGATAAAAAGGGGAAGAAGTATTTATTGAGTATTTATTGGTATTTATTGGTATTAGTTTGTTCATGCTCATTTACAATGCCTTTATCATATAACTTGTTGATATCTTGTACTTGATAGTTAGCATAACTTGAGGGGGAGCTTTTTCAAAGTTTTTTCCTTTTTATTTATTTTAAAATAATCATATGTTTTGACATCATCAAAAAGGGGGTGATTGTTGCCCCAAAGGTTACAATCCCTAGTTTTGTGTTTTGATGATGATAAAACATATGAAGTTGTTTTGTACTAATCAAAAATTCAAGAGTGTGTTTCAGAGTTCATGAAGACCTAATAGGTTTCTTCCTCTAAAGGAAGATGTTAATGATAAGGGTACTCATGTTATGGGATTAAAACTCAAAGCACTTACATCGCTATTGAGAAGCCCGCTTGAAAATTCTTATAGTCAATTAGAACCTTGTAAGAATCTAGTTTGTTAAAAAGTAGAACATAAATTTGAGGCTCAAAAAATACACAAAAAAATGCACATTTTCAAAAGTATAGTTTATGCTATTTTTGACATGTTTGATTTTGATACTTGTTCCACATTCTTAAAAATTTATATCTCAATTTAGAACTTATATCTCATTGTTATACATGTTTTACCTTTTCCAAAATTCATACAAAAGTTATTAAAAAATTTTCTTAATTTCAAAAACTGACCTTGACCATGTTTTCGGCCTAGGTCGGTCGACCGTGCCTATTACAGGTCAGCACGGTCGACCGAACCTCTGGTAAAAGGGGTGTGCATGTTGTGCGCATTCCCGATCGACCGGTCAGTCGATCGATCCCTTTTGCGGTCAACCGAAGGGTCAATCGACTGTAACCATGTTGGCCTCAATTAAACACGGTCGATCGACCGGTTGACTACCATCCAGCAGTCAATTTTTTTAAAATGGCTGGTCGACTGGGCGGTCAACCGACAGACTGCCAGATTGACAGTAATGACTAGAATTTGAAAACTGTATTTTAAAATGTTTTTTAAAATGTGGAGATTTGAATTTCTAGGGTCAAATTCTTCCCTTTCAGACCTGGTAAACAATTCTAAAAGTGTTTTCCTAAAATCTATATAAAGGGTCATTGGGATTGAATATTCACAACAAAAAATTCTATTGAAATTCTAGTTTTTACTTTCAAAGAGAAAAAGTTTCAAAGTTTTTCTTTGTACTTTAAATTTCAATGTTTTAATTGAGTTTTCTGCTCTTAAAATCTCTCTTTTCTGATTTTCACTCTCACTTGCATCCTTGAGTTTCAAATTTACTTTTTACTCTATAAGGATTTGTAAGAGAGTGGTAAGAGAGTATTTGTGATCTCTTGATCACCAAGAGCTTGTTATCTCAATTGGCTTTGTGCTGCCTTTGGTGTAGAGGATTGAGTTGGAGAATTGTGTGCTCCGAGTGGTTGTAATTTCTTGTTGTAAATTTCTTTAGAGAAGATCCAATAGTACATAGTGAAATCATTCACGTTGGTGAAGGCGGGGACGTAGAGCGGTGGCTCGAACCTTGAAAAAATCTTTTTGTTTGTGATTGTCTTATTTTCTCTATTTACTTGTTTATCATTCATTAATTTTTTTCGATCAATACTCATCTCAATGAGATAGCAATTGAGCACCTCAACCCCTATCTAGAAGAATTAACGAGGAGAAGTTCAGAGCACTTCACAGGGAATACGGCTCGATTGAATCATTTCTTCTTAAATTGTTTAGAATTTGCATTTGATTAGATTATACACTATTCACCTCTCCTCTAGGTGTATTTTCACTGTCTTGTACATATATGGACCAAAGTGGTTGCTCCTTGCCATGCACCAATTGGTTTCTCAAACATAAATTTTCTCCATAATGCTTAGTCCCAGCAGTCCCCATCTCTCACAAGTTCACAACTAGGGGTGTCAAGTGGGCTGGCGCGGCCCGGCAACCCGCATGGGCTTGGCCTTGGGAAGCCTGGGCAAGGCCCAGCCTGGGTAGGACCCGACCCAGACACAGCCCAGGTCCAGGTAAGGCCTGGGCCGACCATAGGTCCTCTAAAGGCGCCCACGAGCTATGATAGGCCCGGGAAGGAGCGCTGGCACGGTCCACCCGGCCGGCCCGGATTTTCCGATGGCCTCCGCTGTCCACCGCCACTTGCCGCCCTCCTCCGCCGCTAGCAACCCCCTCCACCGATCAAATAAAATATAAAAAATTAATTATAAATTTCAAATTTCCAACTCATGACCTCACCTAAACTATAGAAGCCCAATGACCAACTAATTCACAGAACAT